>JANHGL010020350.1:59021-77693 GCA_024611195.1 Ceyx melanurus
AAGGGGCTGCCCAGGGGGGTTGTGGAGTCTCCTTCTCTGGAGACACTCAAGACCCACCTGGATCTGTTCCTGGGTGATTTGGTCTAGGTGATCCTGCTCTGTCAGGGGGTTAGACTAGATGATCTTCTAGGTCCCTTCCAACCCCTAACATTCTGTGATTCTGTAATATGTAATTGTTTTATTTAACCTGAATAACTTTTATCATTATATTTATAGAATGGGTTTGCTGGCATATGCAGCAGCACAGCTAAGAGAATAGTGAACTTACAAATATGGGTGGGGCAAATCAAGAAGTACTTAGGCTTTTCAGGAAAACAGTGTCTTCCGACTGTTGAAGGTAGATGCTCAGAGCAAATTCACCTTAAAGGCTTGATAGTTACAAAGGACTCAAATAAAAGGTAGTTATGTTAATTTGGGGTTGCTTCACTGTTAAAAGATACAGTCCTGGTCCTCATTTGACTTGGGTTTAGCAAAGTTGTTGGGTGTGAGAACTGAAATGCAGGCAGACCTGCAGACCTAGACCCATCTGACACTCCAGGCCAGCTTTCCCACATGTGCTGAAGATTCAGAAGCCAAAAAATGTCAGCCTGGAATTTGATACACCACTTGGTGGTCTTGAGGCTTCACATAGTGCAATTACACCTTCATGTGCTCCCTTTTCTTCCCACACGTCACCTTTCTTAGTGACTCTTCAGGAGGATAAGCTCTCTAACGTCTTGTGTGACTGTAACAGCACAAGAAAGATGCCAAGAGCATGTAGCCAGGGGAAGTTCATTTTTTTATCTTAACTCTCAGAGTGACCAAAATAAGTTGAAAAAACAGCCTTAGAAAGACTAGCACTGAACTGCAGTACGGATGACTACATGTCCTCATCCTCCAGGTCTGTAGACAGACACAGTCAAAGATGCACTCACCACTGGCTGTGGTGATGTCTGCAGCTCTTACCTTAATGGGGCAAGAGAAGTAATCCAAAAGCCTTCCCCAGAAAACATAACCTCCACCAAAATTACCCTTCAAAGATGGCCCTCTACTTTTTTTTTCCCCTCAATTTAATTTAAAAAAATTTAAACACTGAGGGAAACTATTTTGCAAAATGCTTCTTTAACAAAGTATTTAGGTCATAAATGTTCAGTGATGCCCTTTAACATTCTTCCAAAACACACACAAAAAGAATTATGAAGAATTTTAAAACTTCGAAACACTAATAAATGCATTTTCTAAGTAATTTCATCTCTCAAATGGAGGTTAGAGGTAAAGATAAAAGATTTGGAAACCATGAATAGGATTTCTTCCCTGGCAAAACAGCCAAATTAACTTAACTCTGGTGTTTGTGACATGCACAGTAGTACCAGGAATGATACTACCCAGTACCTCTACTTCCACACCTGCCATGTTTACACCATAAAATTACCCTCTTTTTTATACAGAGCAAAAGATTTTTGCAGTGCTTGGTGCAGTGTCACTGAATTAAGTGTGCATATTCAGAAAAATATCAAAGCTTCATTTCTAATGTTGAGAACTAGTTTGTGTTGTTTTTCACGTTTAAATATTACCAAGGAATTATGTCAGTGCTCATGTTTAGAATTGAAACACTCGTAATAGTGAAAAAAATAACTTGCACATACCTTTCTTTGGTTACAGAGGCTCTCAAGCCATCCAGAAATGTAGATAGCTGGATAGACCCACATTTCAAGTTTGAGAGCTTGTCACTAAAGAACTGTCCATCTTCCAACACAGGATTACTCCTTCCACAAGAATTTCCGAATAAAATCCATTTCCATTATACACTGGCCCAAACCTCATTTTGCTACAGTGCTCTCCGAAGCATATTTTTAAAGCGATATTTCTATTTTACTTTGATTTTAGTACACCTCAAACTTTTTTAGTGATCAAATTAGATTCTGCAGTTAAAGATGAGTAACAAACAGGCACTGATAGATTTGAAACACAAACGAGATTGTGAAATGTGTTTCCAGAAATGCAGTTTGGAAGAAAAACAATATACTGAGACACACATAATCTGTATTTCCCTATATTACATAGCTAAATATTTTAAAAACAGGAGTATGAACTGTCAGTTATGGCAAGAGAAAATCTATCTGTGATATATTGGCAGTTGGAAGGGTATTAGAAAATAAGCTGTCCGTCTTCATTCTTTTCCTTTTTTGATGAAAAATCTCAAAAACCCCATATTTTAGTTGCACAGTCTTTTCATTTGCTGCTTATTCTGCCATGGGAGCATATTTGGTGATGCATCCCTGGAAGAGAACAGGCACCTTCATTTCAGTCACATCATGCAATGTTTTCCACTTACATAAGAAACACCTGGGAATGAGCTGTACTTTAGAGATCATCCAGAACAGTTTTGTCTGTCGGTCAGACTCCGTGAAATACATTGTGCAATAGCAAAGCAGATCATTTCTTAGTTCATATTACATATGTGCAACTGAATACTAGTGAGTGTACCACAGATTTATTGAGTATATAGTAATTGGAATTGCTTTTTTTATTCCCAGAATTGATATAACTTAAATACATACATAATGCAAATACTGTAAATACAAACAGTTTCTAAAATTATTAAAATGTACTTTATGTCTACAGATAGACAATGGTTTAATAAGTGAAAGGAGAGAAGGACTCAAGACCCGCCTGGATCTGTTCCTGGGCGACTTGGTGTAGGTGATCCTGCTCAGGCAGGGGGGTTGGACTAGATGATCTTCTAGGTCCCTTCCAACCCCTAATATCTATGAATCTATGAATCTATGAAAGGGCATTACAGGTACTTATGTATACATTTATGCACCTGTGGTGTGTATACTTGAATGTATTAAATGGAGTACAGATTATTTTTTAAATGTGTGACTCCATTAAATACAGAACTTCATGAACCCATAAAGGAGGACATTTACTTCAAGTTTATTGGACACAATTTAATCATATAGTCATTACTGTAGCCTTTGCTCTTGTCTATTTTAAGAGTACTTTAAAAGTGAAGAAAATAATAATAGTCTGAAATGAACTGTTAAAGCAGTAGCTTACATATTAAAAATACTTCCATGAGAAAAACAATTAAATAACTAATTATATCTAAATATTAGTGGTAAAAAAAAATTGGGAAGGAAATAGTTGAAGAGAAGGGCTCTTGAGAATACAAAAATATTGAAATCTATTGTGAGAAGCTCACTAGTGCATTAACGTAGTAGCTTAAATATTATATTCCAAAATAATTATTTAGTTAAGTGATGCTAATATTGAACAATGCCTTTTTCACAGCAAATACCAGTAAAGAACTACTGAATAGATTATTAAAGGATGTCTCTGAGTGTCATAAGCTGTAATTCATACCTTTTACAATATATGCCAGTGTGCAAATACGTCATCAGTGTTAGAAGTTGTTAAAAACAAACCTCTATAATATTACATAAAAGATACACATCATTAGAACTAGACTATCTTCATAAGTCTCTGCATGTCTATGTCTTGTTCACATGAACATCTTCAAGCAGTCTCTTTGTATAAAGCCTTCACTCTCAAATTCTCATATTAAGCTACTCAGTAGTGCCAGCCTCAAATTTCCTTTCAGCTACTTCTATGGACTCGTATATTATTCTATGAAACAAATGTCTGAAGTTTCAAGCACATTCTAAGAAATAGATCCTTCATTACCTAAAGAGATAAAAGTAGGGTTCTTAAAAACCACAGGATCCAAAAATCCCTGCTGGGTTGTGTGGAATGCTCCAGCTGAGATAACACAATAGTCTGCTACTCAAGGGAAACACTTGCCAGTGTTTGACCTAGAACCAATCAGTTAAATATAGTTTTGAGCAGAACTTTATTTGAGGATAAAATACTAGGTCCTGAAATGTGCGTATATGTTGCAGCTTTAACAGCAAAGACATTTCATTTTATGTTATCTGTGCTATTCAAGTATTGAGTACTGTTTTGCTGACAAAGCTACTGATTTTACAATAGCTATTCAAAATGCAATTCAGATTCAGTCAAGATGATTTACTCTTTGCTTCCCTTTTTTTTTTTGTGCAATTATCATCATTCATGCACCCAGATGTTTGTATCCCTGCCCTTTTGACTTGTTTTAATAAATGATCTCTTTTGTAAGAAATTAAGTAGGTCAGTCAAATTCCGGCATGCTATGAATCAAGTGGCCCAGATTTATTTCAGAGCAAGCCATTAACGTTTGGATTGTCTTTTACTGAGTCATGCATGATCAGCAATGGAAGAAATACAGAAACTCCCTGAACTTGGGCAATCAAGATAAAGGTCAGGATACTCACAGTCCATTTCTCTTCTGCTTTTCTTGCTTTCTCAGAAAGAACAGAGAGTCAGTGCAGAGCCATGGCACTGTTACTCTTGCTAATCACAAAGTTTCTAATACCAACAAGTTCCTGTTTATTTTACCTGACTAACAGAAGACATCTGTGTGGGAGTCATTTATGGTTTTAGATGCTTTTTATAGAACTTATTGTGATATCTAGAATGTAGGAAGCCTGTTAGGTTTTTAAAGTGTGTTTCTCAGAAGAAAAAAAAAACAACCCTTTAGAAGTCCAGGGTATCCATTCTCCCTATCTCTTCTGATGATTATGTTCAAAGGGTAACGTGCATAGTAGACTTTTACTTAGGTGGTAAAATTTCAAGAATAGGTTTAGTGATTTGCTTTGTATCTATGTACATAGGCATGCATGTGTGTGCATATTATCTAGCACGGGACTATGCTCTACATAAAAACAAAATATAGCTAGTAAATAATAGTGGTGGTCTTGCTGTGGTTATCTGTTACCACTGCTGCTCTGTTGCCTTTCTTCTCCAAATTGGTGAAGATAATTGCCATTTGGTGGCCAGGGTGCTTATTCGTCCTGAGCACATGTCACCTTTATGTCAAATGTATTGCATTCTTTGTTAGCTATCCTTTATATAATAAAACCAATGCATATAAGAATAACTTTTTTATATACCCTTTCTGTATTCAGCTGGATTCTATGAAAATCCAGCTTTTTTTGAGAGTCAGTGTTAGGCCAGTTCATCATTGAACGTGGCCTCCTGCTATATTGGAGAACTCTAGAGATGCTGTCTTTTCGATTCTGAAATGTACAAAGATCATGCTATAAATAGTGTGAAATGGTGGTGTTTCCATGTTGCTTTGAATGGTCATTGGTGTGCACGGTGAATAGTTAGTCCTGTATTACCTCACAATTGAGATGATGATCAGTATCAGTGCTTTCAATGTTTTTATTTTAATATGACATTAGACACTAACTGGAAAATACTGCCAGACATAAATTGTCTTTCTTCTTCTCAAAGCCATACGAGGGGCTAAGACTTCAGGACCTGCGAAGACTTAAGGATATGCTGATCGTGGAATCTGCTGACATGCTCCAAGCCCCACTCTTTACTGCGGAAGCTCTACTTCGGGCACATGGTAATCCTAAAGACTAAAGAAACTGTCCTCAGCGAAATCAAAATGGCAGTTTTATGTTTACTTTTTACTTCCAAGTGAAAAAGAAGTAAGAGTTAATCAAATACCCAGAAACAGTTTGCACAGTACTTCAGAAAGAAGTACTTTGACAGTCTGTCAAAAAGCATTGAGGCAGATAGGAAAGCTGATAGGAAAGTGATTCAAACCAGGAATTATAATGGAAGACATTTTAATTTAGGCAGTGTGGAGAATTAGAGCTTTCATATTTTAATGAGTCACAGAAGTATAACTTCTGTGGTTTTATATTTCAGAAAAGTCAAATTCATTGCACCTATTTCTGTCAGACCACTGGTTTTTGGCCACTCTATATTTGTGCATAAAACTGAATCAACTTTGGTTTTGTTGTTGCTGCAATAAAAGCAGTCTGACCATTGTAATAAATGGTTGGAAATTGCTTTGGGGTTTAAAGCAAATTAGTGTTATGTTCCTCGAAGGGTTTTTCAAGTAACTATTTTAATAATACAGGGTATACTTTTCCATATGTGT
This sequence comes from Ceyx melanurus, assembly GCA_024611195.1. Classification (NCBI taxonomy): domain Eukaryota; kingdom Metazoa; phylum Chordata; class Aves; order Coraciiformes; family Alcedinidae; genus Ceyx; species Ceyx melanurus. The sequence goes on from JANHGL010020350.1 coordinate 65,002, forward strand.
GTCTGTAACCATTTTAATTCTGTGGAAATTAGTCTGCGCTTGTGTTGTGTAATTTAACTGGGGTTGTCAGAAAGAGGATATACTGAACTCAAGAGTGTTTGCTCCAGGCAAAATACCTCTGAAACTCAGTGAAGCCTTAGACTTTGATTCAGTGATTCAAAACTTAGGCTTACTGAAGCATCTGCATTGTTACTGTCTGCCAAGGGAGCTAATCAGGCAGTTAGTTAATCGTTTGCATGGTCATCACTGTATTGCTGGATTACACTTCCATACTGTATTATTTGGGGTGGTTTCTTGTGAAAATAAAAGGGAGAGGGAAAAGTGAAATAAGATAAATAAGAAAACATTCTTTTAAGCACACAACATTTGGCAGACTTTCTTGAGAAGGTATGGTTCTTGAAATTCTTTTATTTTACATTATTTTCAGTAGTGGGTATTTGTGACCTTTTAATGTTGAAATAATAGGAACTTATGCCAGTCTGGTGATGTTTAAGGCATAGTCTTTTTGCATATTAATTTTGAACAGTAATTATTTATTTAATTCTTACAATATATTTATCATATGTGCAATACTTGAATGCTATTTTGGATTCTCAGAATACTCTTATTAAGGCTAAATATTAGTAAATATTTGACTGGGTAGACAGATTCTGTAGCCTGTGTAGATACTTAGAGAAGAAAATGATGGCAATACTGTTCAGACTCAGAGCACAGTCCATGATAAGTCCAAAAGCAATGATGTTAATGTAAAGTGTGGACTGCCAACATCTAGCAAGCCGGAATTGAAAGCTTAGAAGAAATCAAGTCTGTGCTGGAAATGTCATTCTACTGATGTTGCCTTAGTGATACAGTGGTAACTTAATGCAATTGACCAGTGCAAAGGAAGAAGAACAGATAATTTGCAAGTCATGAGAGTCAGCTATTTTGCCTGTAGCTTTAGAAATTATTCAACACTAGAAATTATTCAAACAGAACTTACTTTTTTCAAATGAAGGCATAGAATTGGTTCAGGCTAGCAATGGGAATAACTGAGCTACTTATAAAGCCTTAGACAATTGGGAGATGTCAAATGCCGATGTTTTGGCATTATTCTTGAAAATCAAAAAAGAATAATGTGAAATCTTTACACAATGTATGAAAAGCATGGGTTAAATTAATGGAAAGATCATTCTTATGTTGTACCTTTAATAATTTACAGATGTGTAATTTAATCCAAAAAGCTTTGCTTTCTTACATCACATAAACAAGAGCCAAGATAAAAAAGGTTATCCATCAAAATAAATAATTTTGACATTTTTATGCAAGTGATCTTCCAACAGTATTGATATACTGACAAATTTGATATATTTAAAGTAGAACTTTCAAGTATTTTTAGTATTAAAAAATTACTATTCTTAAGATATCTTTAGTATTACTCTTGGGAATCAGAAATAGATGACATTTAAAAGAATAGTTAACAAAGTTTTTATTTAGTTTTAAGATCTTCATAGATAATAAAATTTGTTTCACTAGTTCTTTCTTTTGTATGCAAATGGGGAATGTTAATTATTAATAAAATAAAACATTAAGTAACACATAATTATAGAATAAAGATGTAGTAATAATATATTAAATATGTTTTGCAATCAGATGGTTTGTTTCTTTTTTCCCCAGAACTACAACTGTTATATACATATATAAAAATGCGTAACTTGTTAGGTCACAAATCTTCCTGTAATCCAGTTGTATCTTAGTCTTCTTCTTTCATTTGTAGCACTTGGCATCACCTCCTTAATCACAGCAGATAAAAATGAATCTATACTGAACAATTAAAATTTTTTTAGAAGGGAAAATACTGAAAGCTCTGTGGTGTAAGGGCTGTTCTGCTTTAACCCCTCTTTGCGAGTTCTGGTTTCTTATTGAGTCTCCTGGCTTTTATTTAAGACTTTTATTTTAAACTTCTATTGCAAGGGAAAAAAAAGATGCTTGCAATGTAATAATTTGTGTATTATATTAGATTGTGTATTATCTTGGAATGTCTTCTATAAAAACTGAAGTCTAAAGTTCTGTTCACTGTATTGTATTTACTAATTTCTACATTCTTTAGCTTAGCGTCTATATATTCTTCTGGGGTGCAATTACAAAACATGTTTAAAGTGTTGTCAGCTGCATAATTTCCTGTATCTGTGTATTTATCAAAGACTGGGACAGGGAGAAGTTGCTTGAGGCGTGGATGTCTAATCCAGAGAACTGCTGCCAGCGGTCAGGGGTTCAGATGCCAACGCCCCCTCCCAGTGGGTACAATGCATGGGATACACTCCCATCTCCGCGAACTCCCCGCACCACCCGCTCCTCAGTGACGTCCCCTGATGAAATCAGCCCCTCACCAGGAGACATTGAGACAGCTGTGGTAAGCTTATAAATAGATCTGAAACGAGCAGGGCAGCAGAGCTCATTTCTAAACATAGTGCATGTAGACGGGAGAGCTGTTCTGTCATCCCATTCTGAAAATAATAAAGGTGTAATGTGTGCCTCTTTCCAAAAGTGGTGAACAGAGAAGTTGACACCTTAAACATTCAATGTAGTAGCACAATTGAGCATCTGGATCATATAAAGCAAACTGTGTTCTCCTTGGCTGTCACTCACATAGTAGAGTTTTAGCCAGCTATGGCACATCAGTGCATTTGGCTCTTTAGAACTCATCTCATGCTTATCAAGATGCTGGCTTTGCATTGTATCTATTTCCCTGAATGGACTCAATGCTCTGAGCCCTGCTTTTCAATTTTTTTTTCTTTAGAAAACAAAATTGTCTTCATTTTGAAATGTCAGCCCCCTAGTGTACTGTAAGCTTATAATTACTTTTACTATGTGTGGGCTTCTTCAAGCAGTTTACAAGGCTATTGAAAATTTGAAAGTGCCTTCCATTAAAATCAGTGTGGTTTATTTGAAAGACAGAGTTCTCTTTTTAATAATCCACAGCTGCAACATTATAAAGCCTTTGCTTCATCATATAAGCATTTTTCTAGAATGTTATATCCATGCAAATGAATCATACCTAGATCTCAGATTTAAATCAAGTTTTACATTCTGCATAGAAATATTCTCTTTCTTTAATTGTAAAATGCTGAAAAATACACTATATAGAAGGAATCATTTTATTGTACCTTTACTTATATCAGCAATTAAATATTGTCTGTGACTATTTCCTAATGAATGTGTAATGAAAAATTACGTCTGCAGTTTTACATTGTGTATTTTGTTACTCACTGATGGTCCATAATCCAGGAATGCACGTTTGGATAATGTTTGCTATTATAGTTCTAGTGTATTTAAATACAAATCCAGAGTTATACATTTAGCATTCCTGTTCATTAAAAAAATCTTATGAATAACTATCAAAATAACACTTTCAAAATGTTGTTTATAAAACAATATATATTTTTCGGAAGTCTCATCTTTAGGCAGGAGGATGAAAGGTAAAAGGAATAGGTAAAATAAAGCCACAAGCTATAAAGTTCCATTGCAGATTTTGCATTTACATCCTATCTTACAATTAAAACTCTTCCAGTAAATGTTCTTTGCTTGACATTTTTAACTCAGGGCTTCACAAAATTCCTTATTTTAAAGCTACATTTTAAACATCATTTCAAACATATAAATGTAATAGCAAATATTATTGATGCATTGTCAGCTTCTGAAATACTTAATTTTGGCAAGACCATAAGTTGGAACGACTGAAGCAACAATAAATGCCTTCATTGAGCTTTGCACCTTAAAAGCCAGCTTGTTTGGTTTGGTTTTGTAGTGGCTGTAACAAAAGTGCTTTTAAAAAGTGGCTTACCATAGGGTAACTCTTGGAAATTGTCATATGTGTGTATAATATCTAATGTATTGAAGTTGAAATACATTTTCATGGAGTCTTTGTTCCAATGAAAAGAAAAATCCAGTTATACTCCCAAAGAACATGAATATTTATTTTCATACCTAACCACAAGCAATGAGTAGTTTCATGGTTATGCTTTAAAAGTTTTCAGAGTAAGAGTCTCAATATTCAATGCTGTTTTTTCAGTAGTACGACATTCAATTTGTACAAAATTCAGTAATGATATCTTCTGTTGGAATATTTGTATCTTAAATTCTGTATTTTGATCAAAAGCCTTGAAGTATTTTTAAAATATGGTATTTATGTAGGTTATTACTAGAAATAGTTGCTGCTGTTGCACTACCAAATTGCTCTGCCTTGATTTAGACCTGATGGTGTGAAATGCTAAACATTTCCTGTAGCCTCTGTCATCTCCAAACTCCATTTCTGGCTGCCTGTGAAGCTGATGAAAAATGTCCCTAGAACTCGTAACTCCGAGGTCCCCACACTCTGCAGGGCGAAGCATTTACTGACCTGGAGGACATGATGGAAGGCACCCCAAAAATGCGTTCTTTACACAGGGACTTAGAGAAACAAAGATACCTAACCTTGATTATTTATATTTCTATAGCTTAAATAACTTTTGTTTTGTTTTACAGTTAATGTTTTTCCACTCATGAGCACTTCTTTACATTTTTGCTGAGATTTTCCAACATAATGTGTCCTACTATCAGGATGAAAGGCTTTAGGCTGTTTCTTAATCAGAAGTATTTTTTTTCATCTACAGTGTGACATTTGTATGTCTAATATTTCTGTGTTTGAAGACCCAGTGGATATGCCTTGTGGGCATGACTTCTGCAGAGCATGCTGGGAGGCGTGAGTATATGTGCTTTTGTTCTTTTGAGAGACATTCATACTTGCCCTTTTGAAGAGGAAAGGACAGAGACCACAAACAGCTGATGTTAAAGTTATTTTGGGGTTTCAAAGAATTGCTGCTTTGACCCTATTGAATATTTGTCTCTCAGAGTGGCCATCAACTGGTTTGGGTTTATGTGATGTTTGATTTTGTTCTGACTTGGCTAAACTCTTAAACAAATGTTTCAAGCAATGTGTAAATAGATGAGCCTACTTGTGATTTGCTCTGTGTGTGTGGTGTTGGCAGCACTGGGGTTTACACTTTCAAAATTAAGCACATGCTTAATTCCATCTCTTAGTAGCACACTAAACCTGGGTATTTGTAAATCCATTCTTGGTCAGAAAAGCAATTCAATTGCTTTACTGTGTTGAGGGTAAGTAACTACATCTACTCATCACATTAGTAAGTGATGAGTAGATGTAGCTTAAAAGTTCTGTTAGTGTAATGTCTTTAAGGCATTTTTAAAGTCAAAATACGCTAGTAAAAACTCAAGCATTGGTAGTTATGCCAGTATAAATAGTAACCATACCTTCCAGGAATAATTGCATCCATATGCAGTGCCTTCATATTCATCTTTGTCTCCATTCAGAGGTTGTCCTACTTGAACTGTACCACTGCAGTGTTGTTCCTAGTGTTGTATCAGCACAGCTAGTCCTACTGCAGATCAGCCCAATTGATACAAACCCATTATTCCCACATTAAGAGCACTTTCTCTTCATATGAGCTTTTAGAAGGCAGTTCTTTTCAGTGGCAAGAAAATTAGTTGTCTTGCTTCTGTTGTCTTGCAAATTGTTATGCAGCAATGTGGAAGTTGCCAGAAAGTGACTGGCTTGACATGGGACTTCTAATTTGGGCACTGGACCATGTGTACTGCAATTTGTTCTTGCACTCAGAGCTAGAGTTCAATGTCAAGTGCTTGTTTGTGGTGACACATCTAGGGTGGGATCCATCTTCCTGAGCCAGTCTTTTCTAAGAGCATTACACTTATCCCCTTACAAAACACAAATCTAAGAAGGGACAAATTGTCAGGTCTCTCTACCTTAATGTTTAAAGGATCCTAGGTGACTAACCTAGAGCAGCTGCTTGTCCTCTAGATTATTACAGTTAGATGAGAGGAGTATCATCCTTGACGTCAGACTAAGAAATTACTGCTTTTAAACTAAGGAGCATTGTGCGCAGTTAGTCCAGCTTTCAGCAGGTTTCTACGCTGCTTCTGTCTTTACAGGCTTGATTTAGGGACTATGAAGGTCTCAATTTAGAAATTAGTTTCTGAGAACAGGTTATTTTGGTTAGCACAGTTGTAAAAATTAATTGCATATAAAATTAATTATTTCCTAGATTAATTACATTTACATGTTCATTTTCTGATTTAAGTTAGAAGTAATGTTCAATTTAATTAAATATTGCAGACCTATCTGGTAAATGGCAAGGATGAAAACCACAAATACACAGGGCTAAGCATAGCTGATGGTGCTCACTTTTAAAGCATGACTGTGTTCTTTTAATTGTTCTTAATTATGCTGTTCATCACATAGCCCTTTGGATCAGAAAGGGACACTTCTTATTCCTTGTTTAAAAATTGATTAATTTGAATGTCTGTGAAATTAATGTAAAGTATTCAGAAGCCTTTTAATTTTTACTTTTTATTCACAAATACTGACTGACAAAATTCTGGCAGATTTTTGAATCTGAAAATTCAGGAGGGTGAAGCTCACAACATTTTTTGCCCAGCATATGATTGTTTCCAGCTTGTGCCTGTAGACATCATAGAAAGTGTGGTTTCTAAGGAGATGGACAAAAGATATCTTCAATTTGACATTAAGGTAAATTGTACTCTTTATAAAAATAAAGCTTCTATGTGAAATGCTGTAATAGATCTGTAACTTCACAAGCAGAACCACATAAATTAATATATACACTGAATTATTGTCAGTCTTATGTGCCATAATATGTTTGCTATACAACTGAGAAAAAAGAAAGAACATGTTATTTGTTAAGCACAAATGCAGGAACTCCATAATGTGTAACATTATGTAGTATTACTAAAATGCTTTGATCAAACTAATGTTCATAATGGTTAATATGAAGCTTTTAATCAGTCAGACTTCTTTGTGAGGTCAATCTAAAATTTTTTAAGAGTTTTTTGAATATTTTTATTACTTATTTTTATTACCAAGAGACTGTCAACATTCAGAATTAGCACCTGTTTCCTCTTAAAAACATTTATTAGTACAAGTGAATTAACTAGTTTGGGTTTTTTTTCCATCCAATGCTTGATATGTTTGTTACACGTAGGAAGATAAGTTAAAAAAACTTGATTGGGTTTTTTTGTTTATTTTTTAAATATCTTATTCTCATCCCTGCAACCTGGTTTTAAAAGCAATCTTTTCATTTATCTTTTTTTTTTCCTATTTACTAGTGTAGTAATGAATTAGTCTTTGAGATAATGTGCTACTTTATCAGTGGTGGCAGGGCAAAACAAATAATTTTTTGTTTACAATACATTTTCTGTGTGACAAGTCTCTTTAGTACACAGTAACAGTCTTATACATTTTGATACAAATTAAATTACAGATCTGATTAATCTTTTACATCTGCATATTTCACGTGGCTGGTGATCAGCATAGGTTTGAAGCAAAGTAGTGAAAGTTGCTTTTTCCCCTCTTCTATTAGATTTAAGTTTTACAATAGAAGACTTGTTGCATTAACCAAAAAAGACTGGCATTAAATTTCTGAGTTACTCCAGTTCTGATTTCAAGGTTTTTTCTGGATGGGATATATATTGGGATTTTTGTTTTTATCAATAAGGTTTTAATTCTTTTCAACTACAAGGATCAGTTCTGTTAGTGCCAGTGCATACGTAGGAGCAGTCTACATACGGTAAGCCATATCACAAAGGAATTGAATTGCACATACTGAACATTTTGTTTGGAATGCAAGTTATTTGTATCTGGAATCTGTTGCAGACTCCATTTTTAAGGGGGAGATTAAATTATTTCTTTTTTAGAACTATTTTTAAAAGCCTATAAAGCAGCACCAGGATTATCCTTGTGCTTTTTGTGTTTGTTCCTTCAAAGAAAGATTATGAATAGGACTGTGTTAGATCAATGATGAAATCTGATCTTATGTGGTAAAATATTGTCCTTTCTTTCTCCCAGGCCTTTGTTGAAAATAATCCTGCTATTAAGTGGTGTCCTATAGCAGGCTGTGAAAGAGCAGTAAGGCTAACAAGGCAAGGATCAAATTCAACAGGATCAGATACACTGAGCTTCCCTATGCTAAAAGCCCCTGCTGTAGATTGTGGAAAAGGACATCTCTTTTGCTGGTGAGTACTAGAAACTTGCCCATATCTATGACAGCTCACAGTCATTGCTGTTCCAGGAGTTAATTAAAAAGTATTACTCAGCACCAGGTGTGCAATAGACATTTGTATGGGATGGTATGTGACTGTAACAACCCGTATCCATGCACAAAATAACCTCACTTGCTCAAAGAAACAGCAAATGCTTACACTGTGGTCTTACTACTGGCTCTGTTAAATGCAAAACAGTGGTATGGAGTGCTGTGATATTTTGTTCTGAGGGGACAGAGGAGAAGTGGGATGTTGGTGGAGGGATTTTTGTATATGCTCTGGATCACTGTACATCACGGTTCAGCATGCAGCTGAGCCCCATGAAGCCACTTGCTCGCTCTCCAGGTGGGATGGGAGAGAGAATTGGAAGAGTAAAAATGACAAAACTCATGGATTGTGATAAAGACAGTTTAATAGGTAAAGCAAAAGTTGCGTGTGCAAAGCAAAGCAAAACAAGAAATTAATTCACCACTCCCCACCAGCAGAAAGGTGTTCAGCCATCTCCAGGAAAGAGGGTCTCCACTGTGTGTGACGCTAACTTAGGAAGACAAACACCATCACTCCAAACATTCCTCCATTCCTTCTTTTTTTCCCCAGTTTTATATACTGAGCATGATGCCATATGGTCTGGGATATCCCTTTGGTCATTTGGGGGCAGCTGTCCTGGCTGTGTCCCCTCCAAGCTTTTTGTTCACCCCCAACTTACTCACTTGTGGAGTGGACTGAGGTGGAAAGAAGCCCTTAACTCTGTGTGCTAACATCCCTGCGTTATCAACAGTTTCCAGCACAAATCCAAAACAGACTCATGCTGGCCACTCTAGTGAAAATGAGCTCTACCCCAGCCAAAACCAGCACATTGTAGTGTAACTGAAACATACCCCGTTCTGAGTTTAGTACAGAAAACCAATGTTTTTTATCTCTTTCTGAATTTTGGTAGAATCACATCAAAGAAGATGGAATTTCCACAGGACTGTGAATGACATTTTGTTTCATACATAGCTATTGTTTGCAGGATCACTCCAATCATTCTTCTACTTTAGGATCAGCACCTTTTCTTTGTTATACCAACTCTTTAAAAGAATATGAACTCAAGGAGTAAAAAAGCATACTTAAAAAATATCCCTCAGATTGCTTATCTTCAGCACTTCCGAGGAAAGGGCAACAACAGTATCAACAAAAGCAGAAAAAAAAAAAAAGGCAAAAAAGCAGTGAGGTATTTCTGTTGAAGTGCAGAGCAAAGCCCCTTCTTCATAGTTCCTTTAGATTACTAGACTGACAGTGTATGACTGTTGTATTGGGACACCGTTTTTGCTGCTGGAAAATCAAAAAGGGTCAACAAAAAGTTGATAAATGAAGTCACCTTGCTTTTCATTTTTCATTTGAAACCATGATGCAAGAAGAAATCATTAATAATCTGCTTGATTCCAAGGTATCATAAGACTCTTAATGAAAAATACTTGTGATTTTAGTTCTTTCTCCTTATGAATGAAAAGGAATAAAGAACAAGAGGAGGGCAGACCTAATGAAACACCCACAAAAGCCAGAAAATTGAACTTCTTGGGAAGAGGTTGTTCAAAATGGATAGAGAACCTGGAAAGAAAAAATTCAATGTAAACAAAACAGAAAAAGTTTACCAGTGAATGTCTAGCAAATCTTAGTACTATTCCACAAGTACTATTCACACACTTAGTACTATTCTATCCTCTCATCCTTGCTTTTGATTACAAAGAATCAAAATTTTCCATTAACCTGAAGAAAGAAGCTTGAGACCACTTCAGTGTAATGTTGACTTAGTCCTTCAGACATTGGCACCTTCTGCTTTCTTCAAATGGGTTGAATGTACTAACCCCCAGAATCTCCTCTGAGTGTGAAAATGTCCTCCAAGTGCCTAATTTTTATAAGAAACATATTTTTTTGTTTTTCCTCATAATGATCCTGAATGTGCTTAATGTCTTGATATACTGCACAAGCAAATATGGTTAAGGTAATGAAAAAGACCACATTTTACCAAGAAAATGTCCAAGAAGGCCTTTCCAAAGCCTGTCTTTGTCCACACAAAAGTGACTGAAGATTTTCAGCAGTGGCAAGAAAGTTCTGCTAGCAACCAAAGCATCTTGCAGGACTGTAAATGAGAACCATTTGCTGACGACAGCCTATTAGTGTTACAGTACAAAACTCCATGCTTGGATGAGTTCCTCTGGAGACAAAGCATGTGTGCTCTCTGGTCAGAGGGTTTGCCTCATTACCTGTGCTTAAAGGGAGCTTGCTTCATAACTCTAAAGTTCAATCAGCACATTGCACATTTCCATATTTATGTCAGTTCTGCAAGTTATACCAAGGTAATCTACAGTTTAGATACTATAATAGCAATTGATACTGCATTTAGTAAGAGATTCTTCAAGAACTTGTCGATTAGAAAACGCCAACCAGCCCCTATACAATCAGTTGCTTTTTTTTTAATCTGTAGCCTTCCTGCTCATAAAAGGAAGAAAATTGTCCGAGTCTATTAACTTATACCCTTTTTATTTTTAACATGGAAGTAGGAGTGTTCCTTTTAGAGTTCCTTAGAATTTACTCATTTTTCATTACCCATCGCTAACAACACCTTCAACAAATTGTCATCTATTGTGTAAAACACAGAATTCTATTCCGTTTCAGAAAAAGCATTCTGGCTTACATAAATGTAGTGCAAATAAAAACTGTGCACAAATCCTACATCTGTGTGCTATCAGATATATACAACTACTCAGATCCCTTCGTGCTGTTTCAGAAGCACAAGGAATTGCAGCAAGTGGAATCTTCTGGAAAGCAGTGGTAGCAAGCATTCTACACTTAGTACATCATCAGTCCTCACTCTTTCATCCTAGATGGAGATAAGGGACAGTCTGCTTCTGTGGGAGAGCCTGTTTTGACTCAAAATTCATTACATGATGCAAACATTTTCTTGGATGATGCTTTTAGCCCTTCCATGAATTCTAACTTTTTGAAAGTTGCTACAATTTGATTATGTACTGCATCTTATAAAATAAATATTATTTATAATAGTATTTATAAATAAATTATCCTGCTGAATACTGAAGAGGCCAAACTGAGGAGGCCAACACTTGGAGTTGTCACAGGCATTTGGCATTAATTCCCTTCACTCAGTGCTAAGAGGGAGCCAATCCAAAATACAGTTTGTTGCATAAGAAATTTTATGAACGACAGGCTCTGTATTCCTACATCCCAGGATAAAAATCATTGTTTTGGGGTGGGCTGAAGAAAGAACTTCTTCCATGAGAAAGTGTTCTTTAATGCTTTGTTGTGACTGTCATGTGGATACAGATGTGAATATACATACAATGTATTTGATTGCACTTCATTAAAAATCCACAAATTTACAAATTTTAAACCATCAGACACAGCCTCCCTCCCCAGTAACAGATTGGCTAATCATATTTTACCTCAAAATTGAGTTTGTTAAAGTTATTTTTGAATATTTTTGTTTGGTATGATGCATGTCTGAGGCTCTTTTCTGCAATTCTAGTAAAAAAGGGAGTCATTACAAACCTGGAGTCCATATCTACACCAAAGCACCACCTGGAAGCCATATGTCTGTCAATGTGTAGTAGTGACTGCTATCCTTAAAGCTAGTAGTAACTTCAAGAGAAGATCAGGGGACTCATTTCTCCACTGCTTCCATGTAACTAAATTAAGACCCCCATGTAAGAGACTCTGGTGGGAAGTGTAAACATCCATAAATATTCAATGCTGGTGCGAAAGGTCTTGGATCTTGTTCTACATTAAAAGTTTAATCTAGTTAAAGATTAATTATTGCAACTGAATAGATGCAAGGAATATTACATAAAATGCATTTCAGTTACAACTAGTTTTGGATTATCTCTTTATTCTGGTTTACCTTTACGACAGAAACAATACTAGCACTTTTGGTGACAATTAAATAATACCCAGGTAGAACTCAAAAACTACAAACTAGCTGATTGCTTTCAGATTGTAATTTTTAAAAAGCCCTATTTGTGTCCCATTTAAGTTCTTTGATAATCTTAATAGTGCTAATCTATGCTTGTGATCAAGTAGTCTGAGAGTATTTTAAAATAATGTTAATTGAATAACTTTTTTATCTTCCTGAATTTAAGTTTATACAAGCCCTGATAAGTTTCTGTGTTCTTTAGCTTGGACCAAATTTACCTTCAAGACAAAATCTCTACATGACAAGTAATTTTGTTTACACCTTCATTTTCAGGGAATGTCTTGGTGAAGCACATGAACCTTGTGACTGCCAAACCTGGAAAGATTGGCTGCAGAAAGTATCTGAAATGAAACCAGAAGAACGTAAGACTATGCCTGGGGGATGATTAATTATTTTTTGCTGTTGTTGTTACCTTTTGGTTTGAGAGGGATTTTTTAATTACATTAGGTGAAAACTCAACATTCATTGAAAAATAGGATAAAAGGGTAAAAAAAAAATAATTAAACCCCTGAATAAGGGGCTGCTTCACACTTGTTGCGGTTTGGGGTCAGGGCAACCCCCAGACCGATAACAGACCACTCTCTTTTAACCCCCCTCCCTCCCCAAAGGGGAG
>JANHGL010020351.1:0-19223 GCA_024611195.1 Ceyx melanurus
AAAATGGTAGGTAACCATCATGTGAATGTAGCTGACTTCATTCTGCTTCTTTGACGACTCTAGACAATGACTTGAGAGTGTAGAACTTCTTACTGATCTAATTAGAATGCCAGGAGAAATAAAATAGTTAGAACTTTAGTATTCTGCAGAATTGTTAAGTCCTACAAGTGTGTTAGCTAGATCCATGGACCTCTCAAGGGAAGGAGTAGAGCTAAAGAAGCATGATGATAATTTAATGTGTACAAATTCTGGACAGGAACAGTTGTATCTAATGAAAATGCTGCTGTTGGATAGGCACTGTTTTAATTTGGCTACAAGTTGCACATGGTATCTCCTGCATTTGCCCTCTTTGCATGTGTCTTGTGTGGAGTGGTAAATGTATAATTAATGCATCAGAAATATGTGCACCAGCCATATTATTAACATTTAGCATGGCATTAGAGTTCAAATATAAGTAACAAGTTGAAGCTAAAGCTTAAAAATAAAGATTTTTTTTTTTTTTTTTGGTGACAAGCTCCATCACTCAAAGCATTGATATTTATCTCAGTATTATTTTATTAGAGCTTTTAAATTACTATGATAGATAAGCAGGACTGGCTATTATCTTTGCAGAACATTTGTATTAATACTGTCACACCATTTGCAGTTATTACTACAGAATATTCTATCCTTGTTAAGAGATTAATTTAAGCTGATATGCAAAAGTCAGTCTTCTTCACTGCAGAAGGCTGTCCATTCTCTTCTACTGGGCTCACAAATCAACACCCTTCTTCTCAATTGAGCCATAGTCTTCCCTTTAGCAATCTGGCTGAAGGAAACATATCAGATCCCTCCCGGTGTACACCAGTAATAACAAGTTTTGAATGCATGCATGTGGTAGGAAACAGTGAGCTTTTTTTTTTCTTTTAAAGCAATCCTGCTGTTTATAGAATTCAAGACAAGATAATTTTGTAATCAGAAAATCAGCTACTTACTAGATACTTTTTTTGGTTGTTTTTTGGTTGAGTGGTTTGGGGTTTTTCTCTAGTTCAGATACATAATATGAAGCCCAGCGATTTGTTTCAAAGTGCAGCTTTGATGCTTTGCTTCTAAGTGGGATATTTGGAGCTATAATAAGGGGTGAAAAAAGAAGAAAGCATTCACATACCATATATTCTAGCTTATCTGTCATGTTCAAGAATGTTAAAATGTCAAGTACTAGCCCCGGATTTGAATTAGAAGCAGCAAAGGTCTCATAATCACAAAATCACAGAATCTTTAAGACTGGATGCTGCAGAACTCAATGAAGCCCTTTGTGTACTGTTGCTGGTTTGGAGTCATGTCCAGATTTAAATATTTCAGGCAGGAGTGAGTCATTGTTTTAATTACTTATGGATGTTTTGTATTCTACATGATTCTGTAGTTTATCTGTGGGAGATACTGTCTGTATTCAGAACACGCATAATGGAACAATGAAGAAATTCAGGAATTGTAGGAACACCACGAGAAATAATGCCCATTCAGATTGTAATGAGATTTTTAAAGAACTGTGAAAGATTTCAAATATCTAGATTGACTGCAAACAAGTTTTTGTCCTTGAACTATCTAGACTTCATTCAATTCAGGATAGTTCAATGTTTGCATTGTAATTTCATAGCAATCAGAATCAAACACAAAAAATTGGTCATTAAGATCCATTTCACTCCCTCATCTTTGTTGGTCAAGGCAGTAGTATTCCTTAGATGATATTGTTCTATTGTTTCCCTGGCCTGGATAAAGATTTCTTAGCCTGATGTTAAAAAAAGGAATGACTTCAGGCAATGAGCCACAAAGCATGAAGATGAGAAAGCTTCTGATTTTTGGAAACAGATAGATTTGGGTTCTGGTATTCATGCCAAAATACATCAGGAGTGTCTTAAATTACATGGCAGTGACTCCTACCAATGCATATAGATTTGCTAGTAAGGATGTTCACTTGCATCTTTCATGCATAAAAATATAAGTACCTCATGATGCAATCAAGTTTATGACCCTAAGAAGATGCACTAGTGCTCTGTGTCGAATGAACAATCTTTTGGGATGCTTATAGTGAGAATGCCACATTGAACTGTTGTGTGCACCTGTTTGATTTCCCTTCCAGCTCTGAGCCTTAGATGCTATGAAAACTGATTTATGTGACTGAAGATGCCATTACTTGGTAACAGTAGTGCAATAATTAACAACATAATAAACATGAGGATAATTTAGCATTTACTAGAAATAGATGATAGGATAAGTGGTTTGCTCAAATATTTATTTTAAAAAGCATTTGTACAGCTCTTTCTCGCAACAGCCTGGAGGTCACAGAAATAATTTGCAGGCGAATGTGGAAATAACACGGAGATAATAAATGGAAGTTGCAGATTTAGGTAGTGTTAGATGTTTTACTATGAGGTATGACTCAAATGAGTTGGACAGTTGCAGCTAAGGGTGTCTTTGCCTAAAATTGCCTTCTTTTGGTGTGTTTTTGGATATCATGTTAAATTGTAGCAGCTGGTTTTGATATATTAGAAATACTCTACACATTGCCCTCCAAACTTTTGAAGCCAGAGCTCCTTCAATGAAAAGTTAACTGTTGGTATCACCTTTCAAGTAGGCATGTTATTCTACAGTCGTATCCTATCTTCAAAGACTTTTTCTTCATTATTTATGTGTCTTTTTTTTCTTCTCACCTGTTAATTAAGTGCCCCAGTAGATCTTCATGGTCATCTTTTAGTTTTTTGATAAGCACTAGAAAAGGAAAAAGACTTAAAACACTATAAACCATCATTGGTGGCACATGAGGCAATACTTCTTGAAATGAGCAGGGCTGCTAAGGGTTGAGAGCTACTACCTCTCATCAAAACCTCAGGGAAATCTCTACATAGCTGAAATCCTTCTTTACAACTGGAGTAGTTACTGACAGCAAACTGCAGCACAGTAGGTTATCATGCTTCAAGTTTCAGATTCTGGAGAATCCTGGGTGCATGTTTGCTGAGTTCCTTTGTTTTTCTTTTTCTTGACAGAGATTGCCTTCTCAGAAAGAGGATTCACACCAGACTGTTAGCTGAGTGCACTGCTCCATATGGCCACACATTCCTCACTGTTTACAAAAATTAGTTGCCACAAATGAGTTGATGGACTCATCCATTTCCTTAAATGCTGCGGAGAGGAGGAGCCCTCACTCAGGTAGGACAAACATGAGATGCAGCTCTGTGACGTGCAGCTTCTGGGAAGGGGATGGGGCAAGGGCAAAGGGTGAAATGCAACCATGAGAAAGAGGTATTGTCACAAATCCAAAACACAGCACTATATGAGCTGCTATGAAGAAAATTAACTCCATCCCAGCTTGGCCCAGCACACACACCAAGGATATTCGGTTCACAAAGCAAAACAAAAATAAAAAATAGCTTGTTCCCCCTGATCTGGAGCCAGTCTTATAAATATTACATACATCCTTGGCTGTAGTGACCATGAGATGGTGGAGTATAGAATTGGAGGCAGCAGGCCCAGGGCCACAAGCAGGATTGCTACCCTGGACTTCAGAAAGGCCAACCTTGGCCTGACAGGGAACTGCTTGGAAAATCCTATGGGACAGGACCCTGGAGGGCAAGGGGGCCCAAGCAAGGTGGCTAATATTCAAACACTATTTCCTCCAGGCTCAGGATCAGTGTATCCCAAAGAGCAGGAAATCTAGTAAGAGAGTTAGGAGACCATCATGGTTGAGCAGGGAGTTACTGATAAAACTTAAGCTGAAGAGGGAAATATATAAAACATGGAAGGAGGGACAGGCCACCCGGGAAGAATACAGGGAGGTTGTCAAAGGATGCAGGGATGCAACAAGGAAAGCTAAGGCCTCCCTTGAACTAAAGCTGGTGAGGGAGGTCAAGGACAACAAGAAAAGCTTTTTCAAGTATGTTCGAGTCAAAAAGAAGACTAGAGGCAATGTGGGCCCGCTACTGGATGAAGTGAGTGCCCTGGTGCCCAAGGACAGAGAGAAGGCTGAGTTGATAAAAGCCACCTTTGCCTCGGTCTTTACTACTAAGGCAGCTACCAGGAGTCCCAGGCCCCCAAGAAATTCTGGAGGGAGGAAGTTCTTTCCTTAGTTGAAGAGGCTTGGGTTAGAGACCAGTTGAGTAAACTGGACATCCACAAGTCTATGGGCCCTGATGGGATACACCCACGAGTGCTGAGGGAGATGGCAGAGGTCATTGCCAGGCCACTCTCCATCATTTTTGAAAGGTCCTGGAGAACAGGAGAGGTGCCTGAGGACTGGAGGAAGGCCAATGTTGTCCCAGTCTTCAAAAGGGCAAAAAGGAGGACCTGGGTAACTACAGACCCATCAGCCTCACCTCCATCCCTGGAAAGGTGATGGAACAACTTGTCCTTGATGCCATGTCTAAGCATGTGGAGGAAAGGAGGCTTATCACAAATAGTCAACATGGATTCCATAAGGGGAAGTCTTGCTTGACTAATCTGATACCTTTTATGATGATATAAGTAGAAGGATGGATGAGGGAATGGCAGTGGATGTGGTTGGTGTTCCTTGACTTCAGCAAGGCTTTTGATACTGTCTCCCATGGGATCCTCACAGCCAAGCTTGAAAAGTGTGGATTGAGTGATTGTGCAGTGAGGTGGATTGGGAAGTGGCTGAAGGACAGAGCCCAGAGAGTTGTGGTCAGTGGAGCAGAGTCTGGCTGGAGGCAAGGACTAGTGGCTTTTGTCTCATGCCCTACAGCTCTTCAGCTGTGTCAAAGCATCTTCCTGACTTCTCCAAATCCAAGGGGTAAGCCTACACCAAGAACAGTAATGCTTTAATTTCTTCACCTATAGCTTTATTATACAGGTGTGGTGAAATACATATCACTGATGTTATACCCCTGATAAATCATAGTTCAGGGAAATGCCTCTTCTTGTCTGCCTTCCATGGACTTTTGTCTGTTTCTGTAAAGATCCTTAGAGTTGGGGAGCAGATTTAAAGGCTGGATGGGAGGTCAAGGAAAAAGTGACATTTCAGAAGGAACATGAGTCTGGAAAGTAAATAATTTGAGGTTAAGTTTCTTGATGCTCCTCTGCTGTTTCTTGAGTATCTTTTTGTGAGGTGGTGTGAAGAAGGCTTGCTAATTCTCTGGGGTGGAAATGTGATTTGTTGGAGGAATTATGTATCAGAAGTTTCTACTGTGATAGCAGAGAGGCAGGAGGGGTGAAGTTACTTGGTTTTGGTTTTATTTGTTTGGGGTTTTTTGTTTGTTTTTTCCTTTGATCAACTATTCCTTTCAAAGCAGTGTGGGCTGGTTTATTTGTCTGAACTGATGCCATTCTTATTCTGTTTATGGAAAAAAACAGTGCAGCTGAAGCTTCCACAAGCTTTTCTATTTTAAGCACCTGTCCATCAAGTGTCTTTCATTTCAAGTGGAGAGATCACTAAGTGACACCTTTTCATCACTATCAGGTTAGATTTGGATGAAGGTTGTTGTCATAAAACTCATTGAATTTGCGATCACTCCTAAACCACAGGTCTTTCTTATCTCTGCACATGATTTAAGGAAATACAGTTGTGCCTTCAAGTATAAAATGGTTTGGGATGTTGGTTTTTTTTTAAAGAAATACTTTAAGGCTTGTTTATCACCTGCTTTTTCTTCTCTGTGTGAGAAACCTACTTATCAACTGGAGGAAACAGTTAAAATAATTCTTGAAGGATAGAGATAGATATACTGGTCTACACTGTCCTTTTTTTTAAAAAAAAAAAAAGAAAAAAGTGGCTGGTAAGCCCAACTAGGGTACCAATGAGCAATTGGTGCAGTGTAGCCTTCTTCCTTCACCTCAGGCATTTGTTTTTGACAAAGTGATGATGGCACTGTACATAAGTAGCATTTGAACTGCAAAAGAAACACCATCGTTTCCTACACAGGACATGAAGAATGCAAATGACAGTCCAGAATAATGAGCAAGTATTAGCTAATTACATTTTACCTGTGCATGATATATTCTATCTCTTGTTCATGTTGTAGGTGGAAAACTTGACGTGGGTGAGTTGCTTAGGATTAAAATAAGAAAGAGAACCAATATAGTGTATCTTTCTTCTTCAAACTCAATTAAAAGCAGTTACCAGCTTTTAAAAACTTTTTAAAGATGAGGAATGGCAAGATTACACTTTTGCAAGTTCTTACAAATTTCTTTCTCTTGGCATGCAAGCAAGTTGCCAGTCATCATAGAAAATGTTTTGGCAGTACCTTTCTGACATTTCTGTGTAGGAGGTGTAAGAAGAACTAGGGAGTTTGCTCGTTGCTGTAACAATTCTTTCAAGAAGTTATTTTTGAGGTGAATTTGCTTTCTGAGAGCTAAGCAGCGGGGATTGTCAGAGATTTCCAAAGGAGGGAATTGCTAGAGTTATAAAATGGTCTTTAAAAAAAATGATTTATTTCTTCTTTTTCCTACATTAACAATAGAATAATATGAACAGACTTGTGTGCTGTGTATAATCCCTCTTCCATCATATTCCAGATGCCTGGGACCCAATTCCAGCACCTCAGATGCTTTCATGGGGGTTTTCCTGACTTGTGCATAGGTCTTTGGAGCCCTTCAGATGGGGAAGAACAGGAAAGCCAGGAACAGAAAGGAGGAGCAATACCCCTAGCACAGATTTCTCCTTCATGATGACACCTAAGAGCCCTAATTAACTAGGTTTCTTTGGAAACAAGCATCTGCTGGGTGGAACCTCACTCTTCTGTGAGTTCAAGGAAAGGTGGATTTTGTCTGTTTCCTTCATGGGTCCTCCCAGCCACAGAACGAGCTGCCTCTCCAGAGCCCTGGCTGGCTTCTCCATTGCCTCTCCTGGCTGGTGCCAATACGGACCAGGAGACCGCAAACATGCTGCTCCTTGTTTCAACCCCCTCCCCCTGCCCCCTCCCAGCCCTGATTTGACCCTATCCAAGTCTCCTTTGTCCAAGCTTGCATGAGGTGAAATTCCATGATGTTCCAGGCATGCAAGTAAGCAAAACCCCACAGCTCTGCCCCAATTGCATCAGCAGGTAAAGCTTTAGTGCAGGGTGATGCCATTTCCATTTCTTCTTGCTTCCTCCCTTACACTCCAGTGTAATCCCAGAGCACAGCCCAAGCCCTTTTTTGATACAGGCAAGATTCAGGAGGAAAGAGGCTTTTGGAAGGTCAGTATCCAAACCAATTTCCTGAGAAGAGTGCTCTCCGTGCAAGATCTTTAATCTGTGAAGGTTGGTTTTAAAGGGCACAGTCACAGCCCTGCTCTTGAGGAGCTGTTGAACTGTGGCAGGCTGCAGCCAGGCTGCAGACAAAGGAAACTTCATCTTGCTTCAAGCTGGTGTGAAATTAAAAGCCAAAGGCCAGGGCTGTTTCACTACTTAAGAATAAATGAAGGGGCATATGAATGCAAGGAAAGTATTTATGAAACAGTTGGGATGGAGAAAGGATTAATAAGACTTTTAATTTGGTCATTTTTCTTATTTAGTTTCTTCTGTTTGGCCATTGTCAAATGACAGTGCAATGGTAGATTTTTAAGGCAATTTTGGGGAGCAGTGGGGCTTGGGGAGAGTGGTGTGTGTGTTTGATTTTATTTTTATTTTGCAAACCATGCAAGCTCAGCATTGGTCTAAGGAGACAGAGGCAGAGTTAACCTGGATGTGTCTTCCATTTTCTTTGGAATCAAAGAAGGGAGTTGAAGAAGAACATCTTCAGACTCCTGGACTTCAGCTGGATGAACACCCTGGGAAAGGCTTATCTTTGCAATTTGCTGCCCTCTCTATTACTGCAAAATGAATTCATTGTTTAATTTACACTGTAGTGCTATCCCAGGCAGGCAAATGCTGGGGGTTGGTTGTTCCCCTGCATGGTGATTGTTGTAACACCTGAACTTGGTGCTGCTGGTAGCTTAACAGCAAGTGTCATTCATCTGGTTTTGCTGGGGTGAAGAAAAAAGTGAGTGAAAACAAGCAGTTATATGTAGGTGTGGAAATCTGTGTCAGGGAAACCAAGAAAGCTGGAGTTGCTTCATTCTGCTTAGCCTTGAGCCCAGATGTTAGAGATGTTATTGGACCTGAACTCTCATGCTAAGCAGTAGTTTTTTTATCATTACTTTTCCCTGGAGAGCAGGTAGTTTGGTCATTAACCACTGAACTTTCCAGCTTTTAACACATTACAGCTACTATTACAGCAGCACATTAAACAGCTATTTTATGTTTGTTATGTTATATGTTTGTTATGTCATGTTATTAAGGTCTTCCTCAACATCTCCCTTGGTCACCCTCTCCTTTGTTCCTGGGTGGCATTTGAGCCTTCCTGTGAGTGTCCTACATTTAACAGGGTGTCTGTCTCAGATGTTTGAGTTTCCAAATCCCAGAAAACAGGATCCTCATCAGAGCCTTTCTCATGATGCCCTATTCCCCTCCACCTGCATACATCATACTTCAGCTTTTCTCCTCCCTGCTCCCTTGCTCAATGTGCACTTTTGCATAAGATGCCTGGACGCTCACCAGCTATCTAGTTACCATTTTCCCCACAAACCAGCTTCAAGTGAACTCCAAATGAAACCATTTATTTGCAGCATCCAAAAGGGAGAACACCAGCACAAATGTTTATAAAAGTCAGTTCTGAGGAAACTGCTGCAAATCTACTGAAACTAGATGTAAATGGTCACCTTCCACTTCCCCATTTCCATTTTTTTATTATTTTTTTATTCAGTTTTCCCTCTCTCAAACCGTACTTCCTTCCAATGTGTTCAGGAGGATGTATTTCCACTAAATTAAGCCTCACTCTTCTGTCTGGAGTAGAAGCTAGGGAGTATTCCAGTAGCACATTATCTCCCATTTCTGGTATTTAACTGCTTTAAACAATTGAACAATTTCTGGAGTTAACAAGGAGCAACACCTCAGTTTTCTTTTGCTGTCTTCCCAGATGTGTCCACATTAACCTTTCAAGGAGAAATGTCTCTATCTGTTGAATTTTCTACTGGATACCAGAATAATAATTGACCACAACACTTGTACTCTAATTTAGAAAAATCCACACATCTCATTGCTTACTCTTGAGACTAGGCATGATGGTAATCCCCTGCTTTAAGCTGATTATTGACTGATATGTGCTTTTGAGGGGTTATCTTGGGCTTTACAGAAGTTGTTGAGATTGAGACAATTTTTTTCAGATATGTAGAAGAATGACTTTCATGACTTAGATCATCTTACATGAAGAAATACTTGAGTATTCCTATGTTTTTCTTAAAACTTGAGGCTCTTCTGGGTAGGATATTTCACTCTTGTGGATATAAAACCATGCAGAGGAAGAAAAAGTGAGGTATGCAGTTAATTCAAACAAGCTAGATCTTTAAAGGACAAAACAAAACTGTCCAGAAGCTGTTGTAGCCTGGAGAAAACTGGTTGGCCATTTTACAAGGCTGCTTCATTAAGTCATTTTGCAAATTTCAGTTAATTTCATAGACTATTGACTCACTTATTCTCCTTTGAAAGTGCTCAAAGAAAGTATTTACTGTGTTAAGTGAGATGAGTGTGGCCACAAGGCTGTGGACTGCTGTTAGGAAGTGGCTCTGCTAGAATATGGAAGAGAACTCGGGTGATTCAGATGGTTATTTATATATATATATATATATATGTAAAATTCCAGTGGCCTGTTTTAAATCTCAGCTTTCAAGTGGAGTTCAAGTGGCATGAGTGTCTATGCATGAATATTGATGGGCTGAGAATTTTAATTGGGCCTTTTTTTGCTGGTCAATGAAGTAAATAGCCAATAGGAGCTGTGTTCATTCCACTCTAGAAACAAAGACTACACTATGTGTTTGGCAGGAAAAAAATGCAGCTAGGCACTCTACAATGAAATATAATTCTGGAGTTTCTAAATGTAATATTAAAAAAAAAATAAATACAAAAGCTGCAAATTTTTTTTAAAAAAGCTTAAAAACAACTGACAAAAATCATAACTGATTTCCTGATATTTCCTGGTATTGAGTCCAGACAAGAGTTGAAACTGAAAAACTGAACTTCACACACTAAGAACACTCTGCTAGGCTATTAAGATGTCTGTCTACTGTAATGATCTTTCTATTCTACCTGTGCAGTCTTTGCATGGGTTTATCACTCTCCAGTGTTTCCTATGCTGAAGAACCTGTGCAACAACTGCTATTGTTAATTATTTCTGGACACACAGTCTGGCACTGGCATATCAGATCAGCAGGCTGTCCATACATGCTGGAAAAAAATCAGATCTCTTTACCACCTTGTAATTCTATGACACTTTCCGACGTTTTTCTGGAAAATCATGTTCTCAGTGTGGACTGTTATGCCATCTTAACAGCCAACATTTCTGGGTTAAAAAAAATAAATTATCTGGTAGATATCCACTTGTGTTAATTCAAGTTAAGAGAATTAAAATGCCCACAGTTTAGCAGTCACTGGGTGGTCCCTTCCATCTAGGGAATTGCTTGCTATGCAATCTAAGCAAAGGAAAAAGAGTCAGGAATATATGTATATCCTACCCTCAAGGGATCTTTCTATAAAACTGTAGTATAGTAAAAAGTTGTTAACAATCCTGTCAGAAGAGAATGAGACAGAAGCACTTATAATCCATTATTTTCATTGGACATAATGATTGGTAGTGCTGTTACACATCTTGGAGTCTTGTACTAGAAAGGTAACTCATTCACATCTCTACTCTTCAGTGCTGAGAGCCAGTTTCTGTATAAACATACATGCTTCAGGATTTGCACTTTTAAAGAATGATAAAACCAAGCTCTTTGAGTTGATTCAGTCCTGATGCTGCAGGAATTTTAAAGGAAGACCTAGTGCTTGTATGAGGGTCAAATGCAAAGGACAGATCAAGTCCTTTGCCAGACACCTTATTGGCATAGGCAGCTACTTCCAGACTTCACTCAGAACCAAAACTGACAATTTTGAAGTATTTCTCTCAGAGTTCCCTTTCCAGACAAGTCATAGCAGCAGTTTTGAGCTAGCAGATTTCAGAGAAATATATTCCAAATTGAAAAAGATTCAGGAAAAAACTTGGCTGGCCCAGTCTACCCAGTGATATTCTGAGACAAATGCTGTTATCTATCCTGGTTCTTCTGAGATTCATTTCTTCATCCACTGGCTATGATGCAGAAGATGCAGGGGTTTCGTCTGTCAATCTCTGCTTGCTCATTATACCTTCTTTAAGAAGCTGGTTTTAGGAGAGTGTACCTAATGTTTTCAGCATATGTGATGCTGCCTCTCCATTTACATGCAGGCCATTTTAAGTGTTAGTTTAGACGTGAAAAGGAAAGCTCTGGGCACTTCTAATAATTCCTTGTCCTCTGTTGCCACTTCTTTTACTAGTAATGTAGCTTTGAAGCTTTCACTGTGATCAAGGGGGAGCTGGCAGACAATGAAAGTCCTTCAGCTTCAATTCCTTATTTCAGACTGGCATGTCTTAATGACCAAGTCTGTCATTTCAGGGAAAGACACTTTTCTTTTTTTTTTTTTGTAATTTTCTTATTTTGTAATTGTTTCTGCATAGGCTGTTCATGACTCAGTTGACCTGGTAGATCAAGGCTGCCTGAACATTTTTGTGAGGCACAGAGTAATCTGTGGTTTCTATAAACAGTTCCTATTCATGTACTTTGGCTAGATCTAATCCTTTGACAATTATTGAGGGAATGAACATAAACTTTACTCTGGGGCAGAGATGATGAGAAAGGAGTGGGGAACTGTGTAACCCTGAGTAACAAAAAAGAGATTATTTTCTTATTTGAAGGAAAATTGTTTCCACAGTCCACAAAGTATAGTGACTCTAGTTGAATTGCTTGTATGCTTAGCAAAAGGTAATTGTCCAGAATGACATCTGAGTAAAAATCTTGGGAGGCTTTTTCCCTTTATAAAAAATATAAAAAAGTTTATAAACAGAATGTTCCTCATTTCTGTAACCATTTCTAAATTAAACCCAAAAATTCAGTACGTGTAGCTTTGGTACAATGTCACGGTAGCTGCCTTCTGAGTTATTGTAGCAAAAATCAGAATGCATCCTGCCCATGCTCTAAAATGGGGAGGTATAGGTCCCATTCCGTCAGAAAGCTTGTGGTAGATCTGTCAGCACTGACCCTCCTACCTGAGCTCCACAGCAAAAGTAATACCATAAATACTTGAGCACAGTCACTGGGAGGAATCAGCACCTTATAGTTAACTGAGCAAAGTTAATCCAAAGCATGTTTAAAATTGCAAGATTCTTTTTAGCTCATTCTTCTATAACTACCTAATCAGTTATTTTGCAGTGCTGAGCAGCCACCACTAAGATCCCCGGTTGTCTTTTTAGCCACTTTACTCCTGTGGTTGTTTTCTTGTCCTCAGACAGTTCTGCCTGTATTCTGAGGATGCCAGACTAAGTGCTTTCTTATGGCACCTTGCACAGTTGGCTCTTGGATTTATTATCATATTGACAGCAATTGTAAGGATGTTTTTTTAAGCCTTCCCTGAACTAGCTCCCTGCTGTGTAGCAGCTTTCAGTCACAACCAGGGCACAGTTGAATTATTCAGGCAGGATCTCACATGCCTATTCAGTCCTGCCAAGGAGCCAGTGACTGGCATGAAATCACCTTAGCAGTGGTTGTATTACTGGGAGTAAGTAGCTGAATAGAAGTGTTACTCCAAGCCGATTATCTTCTAACACCTCTTAGAGACAGAAGCATTTATGGGCTGATCTTTAACAGGCTGAAGTGCCCCAGTCTAGCTCTTCTTCCCCCCTACCCCAGCCTGGGCTGACACTGGCACAGGCAAAGCTTGCTCCCCGAGGGAGGTGATAGTTAAATTCACATTAGGGGCTCAGTGAGTATTTGTTTCATCTCTGCCAACCGCAGTGCTCAGCCTGCCTAGTGACTTCAGTCTGGATTCCAAGGGAACAGCCATTTGCTGTGTCACCACATGGCAATCACCTTTACAGATATCCATCTTGGTACCATTTGGTACCACCCTCACAGAAAGAGCTGTTGCTCTTTTTCCAGCTAGTGGAGAGTAGACTTCACAGGTTTGATGTCATAGTGTTTGAAATACAAACCTCTTCAACAGTCTTTGGGGCAGCAGAGTAATTATTGATATTTGTTTACTTAAGATAATAATCACATGAAAAGATGGCTTACTTTTTCTGTCTGAACTTTCAGTTTTGAATCATTTTCTATCTTTACATTATACTGATCTCATAGCTTCCTATGGATGATGCAAAACCACTAATAATTTATTTTCCACTCTACATTGCACCTGCCTCAGGTGTGTGATTTGTATATTTAATCAGCCAAAACAAAATTGCTTTGAATGTATCTCACTTTTGCTGGCATTGAGGATTATAGCAGAAGGTACAGATTAGATGAATATTTTGTCTTAGCTGTTTTGGTTTAAATTAAAACAGCAGATCAAGCACAAAGCTACTGCATAACAATCGTGTGATGCAAGCTTGAAAAGTTTACGCATTAAAATCACAAGAGACCAGGTTCTATCATATGAATTACCATAGTGATGAAGTAGTGTGTAGATCTTCCACTGAAAACCAGTTCTATTTGTAGAAACCATTTCACTCTGTTTATACAGACAGGTCATAAAATAAATGGTTCTTTCTCCTTCTGCCGAGCGTACAGAAAACAGTGTACTTAGTATTTTTGAAAGATGGGTTTTCTTACTTCTCCTGTCATGTCAGACTACACTTGGATCTACCATCTGGTTCTCTGACAAAGCAAGGCCTCTTCACTCATGTTACCTAGGTAGGCACCTGTTTATCCCTTATATCTAGCCACAGGATTATTTTTTTTTCAACCTGTAGGCTGTTTTCAGTGCAACTTGACAGAGTAGCAAAGATAAGGGTAATTTGGTGGTTCTAAGCTTTGCAAAATATGAGATCCAAGAAGCTGAGGGAATAGCCAAGCTCTCTGACTGATGAAAGGACTGCAGCACGATTCAGATCTGACTCAGTACTGGAGAACTTCCATGGGAGGGGAAGCCTGTAAGCACCTTACCTGGGGAGGAGCTTCTGCTGGAGCTAGTAGTCACCCATGTGATGCTTAGGTACCCTGATTCCTGTCATTCTGCTGATCTTAGACAGTCAAACTGCTCAGGTCACTCAGAAGAGAGTTGGAAACTTGGGACTACCTGGCAGATGTTCTGTATCCATCCAGTTAATGTTTATACAGACACAAACTAGATTTCAGCTTTCTGTGACCCCTCTTCCTTTCTGTCTGCTTCCCATCTTCCCCCGGACCTCTACTGTCTCTGGCCTTGGGGAGCTTTGGCATTTGTGTGGCTAGGTTTCTTTTTTTCCCTCAAAAAAGTTGCAGTATTCAGTAGCTAGTTAGAGGAACTACTCTGCATTGCACTAGAAGCAAAGATCCTGTGTCCTGAGGCTTGAAATTCTCCTTGGTTTGTCCCTCTTCAATTTGTATTTGTTCTGTGTAGCTGTGTAGAAAAAGCCTGTAGGTGGCAACAACAAGGTGTGTGGAAAAAGGCAGTAAAGAAGGGTCCACAGTTAACTTGTGAACCAGTATGTGAGCCTAAATACAGGGAGAAAATTCAAAGGGTAAATATTTTTCCTGAGCATTAATAAATACAGAGGAAGGAGTTTAATTTCCAAATAATACCAAATTCTGCCCGTTTCATTCAGCAAGAGAAATTCTCTGAATTAGTGACATTACCTTGAAGCTACAGCTTTGCAGATTGAGATTCTGGCTTTCAGAATGACTTCTTTAAAGGAAGTAAGTCATGTACATATCTAAGTACAACAGAACTGTCAAACTGCATCCCCTGACTTTGACAATTTGGTCTCCAAGTCATCCTTATGCAAGACTGTCTTCGTGGTGATAACTTACAGCAGTGATTATTCTCATTTTATGGCTCTTAAAACTATAAAATGGCTTGCAAAGGCTGGGCAGTTACATCACCAGCTGATAGTAGATAAAGTAAGATGCACTTTGTTTTACCTTCCACCTCACTCGTGGACTTTGTCAACCACACTCCAGGGGTGCCTGTTGTGCATTTGCAAATCAAGTCCTGAACTAGCTCCCATTTTGATTTAACTTACCATGCAGCCATGAAACCTTCAGCTAATTCTCGAGCAGATCCCAAAGCTCTGCCTTGGCAGCAACACCATCAATTAGACAGGGCTGAAAAATAGCAGTGTTTCAGGAACTGATGCACAAGTGGCTTTGGCATTGCTGTCTGCAGAACAGCAATAGCTCTGGGACCAGCAAAGTGCACAGCTGGAGAGGAGATGGATCCTTTGATTTTTTGTTATATCCATTAGAATAAAAGGCAATAGTTATCCTTACAGTTCTGCTTTTTGCTATCATTTAAAGAGTTTCAGTAACTCTGTCATGCCTGCACTGTTACTAAAGAGAATAGTGAAAAACTGAAGAAATGGAGCAAGGTTGAGCAGCACAGGGAAAGGGAACAGAAGGGACAGGCCATGACTGAGTTTAACTAGTGAGGTCTTTTAGTCTATACATTACTTGTCACCCCTTATCTTGGAATGAACTGCTCATAATTAAGTAGTGTGACTGAAGATGTAAAATTCTACATGGCAAATACTGTACTTGCACCTTATTTATCTCTTTCAAGTGTTTAATGAATTTTCAGCTTCAGATAATGAATAATGACAATTTCAGTCCCATTGTCCTATGAAGGGAAATTAATAAAGGCCTAAGGATAGTTTTACGCCTAGAAGAATGGTAGATATTGCCAAAATGCCAGAATATGCATTTCTTTTTAAAAGACCCAACGTTACCTTCAATTACTTTCCAGTCAGTATACAGTCCATTATCACAAGGATCCCCAAATGCACAATGCACGGAACCTGCTCTTTGGGGATAAAAAGTGAGCAAAAGTTTTCTCCCTTCACCTACACTGCCCTTAAGGTTATCATACATTTCATTTTCCCCAAAAGGTCCTCTTTGTCCCTGCAGAAATTTTTACCAGTGTTGAAAGCTGTTAATTGCTAGCAGGATATTAAAAACACATAAAAAAAGTGCACAAGCCAAATCCTTTCTTCAAGGATGCCCTGAAATAAGGAAAATTAATGGAAAGGAATGAGAAAATATCCAGACTCGAGAACTTGGTGTAAATAATATTTTGATATTGACACTTTTATTAGAAAAAGGAGGCCTGAGAAAGTGTTTCTACCAGCTCCTACTTCCACAGAATAAGAAAAGGCAGCTCTCGGTGATAGCTCTGTCTTCTGTTGGTTTTGGCATTCAAGAAGAAATATAGCAATTTAAATGCAGAAAGCAAAGCAGAAACATGGTATGGAAGTATACTATAATACTTCATAATTTGACCCCAGTACTTGAAAAAATGGAAATTTACTTTAAGTACAGAAATATATTCAACTCCAAAAAGCAAATAGTATACTCTTCCACTCCAGCAAATGGTTTCTACTTCTCTTACCCACCCGAAGTGACAGATTTCCATTTATTAGTTGCCCCTCAAAAAATCTGGATAAAATAAAATGCTGAGAAATAATAATGTGATTTTCAGTCACAGAAGTGGGAATATACGTTTTGAAACAACTTTTTAGTCAAAAAACTAAAAAATACCTAAAAAACCCTAAAAATACAGTGTTTTTTAAACCTAAATTGCTAAAAGCATTTACCTTCTCTTCAAGTTCTTATTCAGTTTACCATTATTTACGACTCACTTATGAATATAGAATATGTGGTGTGGAGAATTAGTGTGTTATTTTTGCTTTTAGACAGATGAAATCTTTAGTCATCAAGTACATAATGGCAAATACATCCACATCCCAACATGGGCAGATACGAGACACGCAGGATTTAATAGCTCATCTTTTTTCGTTGCTGGAGGTGAGTCCCAGACTGTTGCAGCATGTCCATGTAAGATCTGATGTTGTCACTAGAAAAGATGAAATAAACTACTTTTAGTAAAATTTTGCAAAATTAATTTCAAGATTGTTGAAATCTTGATTGTTGGCAGCTCTGGTCTTCACATTTTAGGCTTTTGCAAATGTTTTCTTCTGGAAGTAAAGCCCCTCAACCAGATTCCTGCATATGATGTCTTGCTTTCCTTGGCCAGCTCAGAAATATCACTAATCATGAACAACAAGGTTGAAAATCATTGTTTTACTTTATCCATAATGTTTTTTATAACTTCTCTCTTGATGCCTTTTCTACTAGATGCCTTCATAAAAACTCTGGGTGTTTATTTCTGTCATCATAACACTGGGAAGTTAATTTCAGTCTGGGAGTTAACCAGCCTCCTTCTGAAATCCCAAACAGGCTTCACTGGGAGTGCCTATAAATATGTTTCTGTAAATTGGCTTTAATCCTTTTGTATGCCAATCAGAAGGAGGATCATTCTGGAGGTGTAAATCATCTTGCAGCATGCCTGACAGCTGTCAGGACCACAGCCTTCAGACATGGAGTGGATAACTAATAATTAAAGGCACTTGGGCATTTTTTAACAGAATGATTTTTCTGATGGAAAAGTCGCAGTGTTTTCTTTTTCCAGAAAACTGAGCAAAGTGTCTTCAGGTAACTTCAGATATGTCATGAGGCTGAAGTGATTTCTGCTAGCAAAACAAGCTGCTGCCCGTATTAGTATTAGAAATTGTGGAAGAATATCTTGGTGCTTTGTTCCAGCTGCACAAGGGCATCATCTGACAGCTTGGCAGGAGAGCAGGGAAATCATGACTTTTACCTAATCTCTTCTACTTTGCTTCTGCTCAGAGCAAGTGAAACTGGCATCACCAGGTGGAGCAGTCCTTGAAAGCTCATTCTGAGACTCTCCAAATCAAATTCTTATTAAAAACAGTGCTTTTCAAACACCACATTTAAAATAAAACTTTGTGCTCACTTTCAACAAGAAAGTTACTTTGGAGTCAATCAAATTCAGAGCATATTCAATTCAAAGTACATCATGAGAAGAAATCTACCCACTTTCCTATTGACAGCTACAGTCAGATTGATCAGATGGCTACATCTTAGTAACTATTTCAAGAACTGAAACTTGAAGTTGTATTAGTTTAGTTCTACCCACTCCTGTCTGTTTCAAAGGGCTGCAGTAACTTCACATGAAAAGTGTTTCACAGGAGTGTGTGCATTCTGTATCGTTCTTGTCAAACTGAAATATTTAACAATTGTTCCCTAAATCTGACAAAATTTTATCCCAAAAATGTGTAAATTTTAGCACAGCCCTAAACAATTTATCTATGACAATTTATCTGAGACACTTCATGTACTTGTGTACTGATCTATAAATACTGGCTTTACCAACTGCATCATCTCATTCTCTGTCTCATTCTGCTGAGATTTTAGTCTACACTGAATACAGTTTTGTTACTGAAATAGATGAGGGGTTTTATCTTTTATTTTTCTCCTCAGGATTTGCTTTCTGTCTGGTTTTCATATCAGCAGTGTAGGATCTGTTGCTGCAGTTTAACTTCAGTGGCCTTAAAAATATACCTATTCGTTAAGGTTTTAATGAATTTTTCTGAAGCATCCTTAAAAAAGAACTTGCTACAATAAAATAACTGCATTTAAATAACAATAAAACGTGGGCAGTAATACAAATCACCTTTAATTTTTCAAGACACCTTTTAAAATCAGGTCTGTTAGTTAATGTGTCAGGTTATGTTACCAGAACACAATGGCCAGCACTCTTACATAGGTCGATTTTACTCACTTCAGCATGTGTTCTGAGTCTATGAAATGCCCTGTTCAGAAACCCCATCGTACCTGGCCATTGAAGGATCAAAGGTAAAAGAGCCCAAGTCCATGTAATATCGTGCTGTGTCTTGCAAAGCTGTCCATGATTCACTAACCTGAAGTACAGCAAAACAGAAAATAACATTCTGAACCTTGATACTGGATAAATACAGTGTGATTGCTGAGCAGCCTTGCCTACATTGATAAATGGGACAGATTTCCTCCTCACTCAAAGCTGTGTTCACTGGGTTACTGGGTTACTGTTAAATATTAATCCCAGTCCTGTATTTTCTTATTTTTTCAATAGATGCTGCAAGATGATGGAATGACCATGAGGGGATGAGCATGAGCCAACAATGCGCTCTTGCAGCCAAGCAGGCCAATGGCATCCTGGGATGCATTAGAAGTGTGTCCGGCAGGTCGAGGTTCTCCTCCCCTCTACTCTGCACTAGTGAGACCCCACCTCGAGTACTGTGTCCAGTTTTGGACACCCCAGTTCAGAAAAGACAAGAGATTTGCT
>JANHGL010020351.1:19323-30511 GCA_024611195.1 Ceyx melanurus
GTCTAGGTGCCCCTGCTCAGGCAGGGGGGTTGGACTAGATGATCTTCTAGCTCCCTTCCAACCCCTAACATCTGTGAATCTGTGAATAAAATACCTGTTCAGCCACAGTGTATCCCCATGTGTTCTGGCTGCTGCTTGGGTCCCAGGAGTGCTGAGAATATGGTATCTGTCGTTTCAGTCGTATAAACTGATTTGCTGATTCTTCTGTCAGAAAAGGTGCTCCAAGGACACCTGAAATGGAAGCTGAGAAATATTTCCAACACCAAGAAAAATATTTTAGAACTATAAAAAAACCCGCCTATATTTATATCCAAGAAGTGTGTCTTTGGGCCTGTAGTTTATTTAACAGAAATCAAAGATGGTTCTACCTTACATCTTCAGAAATTGTCTGGTTTTTTTTTTAAGCCTGAAATTAACAACACAAGCTGCTACAAATCACTATTTTGCTTTTAAATCCAAAGTAAATAAAGTTACAAAGAAATTAAGACCCTAGTTTACTTTTAATACAAGATTTTGTGACCAAGACAAAAACCTTAAGACTGGAATTGCACTAGTCGAAGGTGTGCTGAGATGCCTGTTTGTTTTTTGTTTGTTTGGGTTTTTTTTTTAAATACCCTAAATCTACCTATGAATTTAACCATGCTTTCTAAACCTCCTGGTTTAAATGTAGTATTTACTTTCATCAGCAGCACCATAGGTATTGCATGAGTGGAAATTACTCTATGGGCAAAAGATATTGCACTTCTGATCTTGTTATGACACTGCTTTAGACAGCTTTAGAGGTGAGCCCAGATGCAAAAGTACTTCTTGCAGATCTTCTTGAAATAATAATTCTGCTGAAGAAAAAGGGTAGAATTCCTCATTAACTTCATATGAAAGGCCCTAGTACAGGATAAGTATTTTCTTTTTAATCTCCACTGTTTGAGAGGTAAATTCACTTGGGTTTAAACTGATCTGAAATAGCATGTTAGTTCAAGTCATACAATTTTTAATGAACTGCTAATTAAATTGAAACTTGAATATGATAGCCAAGCTGAGGCCAGCATTTGTAGACAACTGTGCTCCAATTAAGTGAAGTGAGTTTAAAATGAACATCTGAGTATGACCTGCACATGCATTGTACAGATGGGCCAAGAACCTGAGCCCTGGTCTATTGTATCAATGGGAGCTCAGCAGGGCAGGCTATTCCCTCTCTGACAGCTCTCCAATACCCTTCTTTTTCTTTTTTTTTTTGGAGGGGGAATCTAACAGAGAATGTCCAATGTTTGCTTTCACGTGCCATGATCAGCTGAATCCAATTTACTTGTTATTATTCCTGGCTTTGCTGATTACCTGTAATATGGTTCTTCAGTTTTTTATTAAATAGAAGAAAACATTTGATGAACACATATAGTAGCAAATATGTGAGCTAGAATATTTTCACTGTTTCTTTTCAAACCCCAAAAATGCTTAGAAGAGAGAAAATGCTTGAGCAAAGCCAATAAGTGAAACTCTTAACAAGAACATTAAACAGTACTTTAGAAAATATACTTAGCAAATAATTACAGTTCCTTCCTACTTCAGTTTCTTTCATTTCAAAGTTACTATAATTAGAAACTAGAGGCAGAAATTTTGGGGTAGGGAGTTTTCAAGGTGTGCCATCTTTAAAACTGCTAACTCCATGGGAAAACCTAAGTTCAGACATTCAGTATGAAGACTATGTTGTGTGAGCTGCTTTCTTCCTGAGGGAACTGAAGAATAGCTGTAGTTCTGAAAACAAGTAAGATTTTGGCCTGGGGAAGTAAAAAAAAATAAATCTATTTCTTGTATTTTTCTATTAAACTGCTTTGCTTCTTTCCAGAGCTGCACAAGATAAAACTAAAATCAGGCTAAATTTCATTATTTGTCTGGCAACTCACTATTAGGCAGTATGAAGTCTATGAGCGGTTAATGTCTCTTTAGTGAATTTGGGTGTGTTTTTTGGTATTAAATATTTTCTAAGCTCATGATTGTATCTCTGAACAGAGATAACTGTGATCAGAAATTGGCTCAGTAACATGCTTCACATTTGTTTAATTATCTATATAGTTAGTATAGCCTATTAAACATTAAAATGTATTACTAATATGGGCTCTGGCCTTCCAGCTTCACTGTAAGCTAGGAAAAAAAAAATCATTAAGAGGTCTACTGTTTGTATTTCTTTTCCCTGCTGCCATCATCTTCAAAAAATGAGCTTGTGGTTCTTCTAGAGGGACAGTGGTGTGCTGTCTTGGCTACTGTGCTGTGGAGTGCTGTATTTTAAGGGCATTAATTTCCAATTTTTAACATAACAGTCTGCTCCAGCTTGCACTTGTACCTAGTGAGATATGCCATCCCTAAGTATACTGAATATCCATGTTGACTAACATGTACTCTCCTGTTCTGAGGGAAGGCAGGGGTGCCAGTTCTGCTTTTGGCTTCTTGTGGCACCATTGACACACACTTCTTGTTCTTTTCTAGCTGCTATCTCCAATCCTTCCACCTCTCACCTTTAGAACCTGGGAGCCATCTCTGCAGGACTTGCCCCTTGCAGCTGGGATACTTCAAAGATGTGTAAGTACCAGAAGAATATCAGGTAAGTGCCTTTGTACTCCAGCTAATCCTTCAGGCTTAGCTCATTCTCTCTTCATCTTAGTGTAAAGCTCATTATGCATCTCTGAACGGGGCAAATTTCATTCACCTCCAGAATAACTCTAGGGAGACCATTTCTAGTGAACCCAGAACTAGTCCTGTTGGTGTTTCACTGGCACTGCACAGACAAGCAGGGTTGCATGGTTGCTTGTGCTCTGACAGAGCTCAGAGAAAGCAAGTTCTTAAAGCTCTAATGTAAACTTGGGGGCATCTGAGCAGATGTTTGTGTAACCCCTCTGAATATAGTATAGAGTCTTCAGCAAATAACCTACATCTTGCCTCAATTTAAATGACTTAGGCTGGGTGCAGTTTTTCCTCCACTTTTGACTGGTTTAGTGAAAGATTGTGGAATAGTTTGCTGCTCGGGTAGGTGATATATAAACACAGACTACTTCTGAAGGACTGCACCTGCCCATCTTGTGGAAGACTAGCACAGAAACCAGAAGAATGGAACTTCAGAGCACCCTGACATGAGACTAGAGAGAGTCTGGAGCAGGTGGGTAGTGTTAATGAAATAGCTCACAGTGCATACATTTGAGCTGAAAAAAAAGGTGAAGAGTTTGAAATTGTAGTGAAAGAAAGCTCATTTTGAAGAGCAGTCAAGCATACTGTATGTTAATGTTATTTTTTCAGTACTGTTTTCCCTCTTTTCTCTCAGATGTTATTTGAAAAACACATTTAGGGATTAACAACCCAAAGGGAGAACAGGAGAAATGTGTGCAGGGACTGAACTATTGTAGGGGCTGTGTCAGTTGTTACCAGTTAGTGTTTCCTTTCATCATCTCATGAAGATTCTCTCAGTGTTTTCATATGAAAATTATAGAAAAAAATGGCTTGTTTAGCAAGCAGATGCTTAGCTCATGTAATCATTGCCTTCAGCAGGTAGTTTTGTCTATCCTGTACACCTACACAGATTGTCCAGAGGGAAATCATTATTATTAGAAATACTATTAGAAAACATTGTTAGTTTTGTGCCTTCTAGGCACCTCATTTTGAATGTGTGAACTAGTACAAAATTAAGCTTGAGAGAGAGGAGATGATGGTAGAACCTTATAGTCTTTGTAAAAATAGCAAATGTGTACTTAATTCAACATCAGTTATAAAAAACCCAACACCCTGATTATAAAAAAGGGATCTCAAATAGCTTGGAATATAAAGGTAATAGTAAAAAAGTATTACAGTATAGCAAGCAAACTGCACTTAAAATATAAAATCAACCTTCATGCATCTTAAATTATTATGCATTAACATATATTCATACTGGACTTAAATGGAAGCTTAATGATTGTACAAGGATAGATTTCATAGACTGCTTTAGGTTGGAAGGGACCTTAAAGATCATCCAATTCCAACCCAACTGCCATGGACACCTACCACTAGACCAGGTTGCTCAAAGCCCCATCCAGCCAGGTCCTGAACACCTCAAGGGAGGGGATATCCACAACTTCTCTGTTCCAGTGTCTCATCACTCTCACAGTGAAGAATTTATTCCTTATATCTAATCTTAATTTATCCCCTTTCAGTTTGAAACCCTTACCTCTAATACTATCACTACACTCCCAGATAAAGAGCCCTTCCCCATCTTTCCAGAGGCCACTTTTAAGTATTGGAAGACCACAATAAAGTCTCCCAGGAGCCTTCTCTTTTATTTCTAGAAAGCAAGATATTTAGCTGAGTGCAACTGCAAAATCTCAGGATTACTTCTTTTTCTGTCATCTGAATGATCCACTTCATCACAGAATGAAAAAAATCGAGTATG
This sequence comes from Ceyx melanurus, assembly GCA_024611195.1. NCBI lineage: Eukaryota > Metazoa > Chordata > Aves > Coraciiformes > Alcedinidae > Ceyx > Ceyx melanurus. The sequence goes on from JANHGL010020351.1 coordinate 23,732, forward strand.
GGATTAGATTTTGATATTTTTGCCTGCTTAGGCACCTATTTAATTGATTTTTATTTTTAAAAAGCTAAGAGACATTGTGTGCTTAGCAGTCTTTGGGGAGAGCAGGCAAGCCACCATTTGCATGTCTAATGGTAGAGTTAAATCATAAGAAGACAAATTTTTCAACTTGCTTGAGGATATGTTTCCTCCATCCAGGGAGCCTTTTCTATCTAGATCATCATTGTCATCTAAGTAGTGAGGAACAATTTCTAGTCTGGGGATAAAAATTTATCCCTGGTGTGCATCTACCACAGGGAAAAGTGGTTTTCGTCTGATTTGCTGTGATATTTACAGAAAAATGGACAATTATTTTGCAACACATCAGTCACTGTCTGTGCATATTGTCATATAAACTGGAGCTATTTGATTTTCTCCCTAGTTTCTAAAGACTATTGTGAGTTTCTAACAAACTGAAAATTCAAGTTATTTATCTCAATGGCATTTAAGTGTCAATAGTTGGCAATTGCTCTGGCTCCTTTCTTTTTAGTCTAATAACACTTCTTATTATTGGCTTGGGTGATCACCTGGTCAAAATGTCAGCTCTCAGGGGTAAGGCTGCTGGTCTTATCAGAACTTTAGGGCAGCTTGGACAGTGACTAAACTTGGACAGAGGTAAACTTCAACCTTGGACACTTTAACCTTGCTGAGGTGGCTGGTGCTGACGTGTTGGGAACTTTGAAAGAGTAAATCAAAATGCTGCAGCTCAGGTATGTTTCTTAAGGTTAGAAATGAGCCAGCATGGACACACACTCCTGCCCCATGCTTCAACTGTCTAACTTTCTAAATGCAGAAAAGCTAGGCTCCAAGGCTTCTGAGGATTTAGTATACCAGAACTCAAGAGTGAAAGCACTGAAATTAAACTGTGGAATCAAATGGTTTTTTTTATTCAGTGAAGTATTTATCAAGGTTATGTGGCACTTCATTGAAATAAATATGTAGTTATGTCAATACTTTCTGTATATGGTTGGATTGCAGCAGGGATAGACTTTTGGGTTCTGCAGGACACCTCTGGGCCACATGTAACCTTTTGTCAATGCAAAAGTACAATTACATGACAGTCAAACACCTGCATGTGCACCTTGGCTACATGTCTCGTGTTTGGATACTACCAGGCCTTAAAATGAATCAGTTTGATTTGCTAATACCTCTTGACAACAAAGGTTAAAGTCACTGATTGTTATGTGCTTCAACACAGCCTTCAAAATGTTTGTCTTGTCTGTTTATTTTTAAAGCTTGAGGTACAGTAGCTTCAATTCTTTAACAATTCTCAATTTTACAGCACAGGAAACGAGCTCTTTTGCTCAAGAGATGAGAACTCAGTCATTAGCAATTGTTAGAGCTACAACATAACCTCATTTCCTCACCAGCAAAGGCAGACAAGTTACAGACACTTAATGCAGAATTAGCTATTGAACATACTGCTGGTGTGATGCCAGGAGGCAGGAAAGTTGTCAGCTATTGGTAAAAAGCAAAGCAAGTTGGCAAAAATACTAAGTAATTCTAGGGAAGGAACTACTTCCTCTGCAGCAAAGTGTTTAGTAAAGCCTTGGTCTATTGGTCCTGGTGAAATTTCCTTCCTAAATCCACATGTGGTCATCAGTTTATCTTCAGTGAATGGGCAAAACACCACCACCAGTCATCTGAGAGACTTCAGTGATGATCCCACTGCCAGGACACCAGGCTGTTGTACCCCAACCCTTGCTTCTGCACTCTGCAGTTGCTAAATGAAAGGTCCAGCAAACAGCCCAGAAAGCCTGTTCCCAGAGATGTGAAAATGGTTTATTATGGACAGTGATTTATAGCAGGAGAGTTGAGGGTGTGAAAAGTGAGATTCTCATTTAGTGAGGCTTACAGACTCTGTTTTAATTCACCATCACTGTCATCATTGCTGAAAGGATTCACAATTAATGAATAAACCAAGCTGTGAACAATGAAACTTTTAAGAAGACATTAAAAATAAGTAATAAATAATTCTTCCTGCCTTTTGAAGAAAGGACCTGGGAAAGAGAGGAAACAAGACTGTTAGGAAAGACAGAGACAAGTACTTTCAGCTTGGCTTCAGGTGATACTGCTTGTGTCATGATGACCTTCAGTGGGAAGGAGGTGAGGTCCAAGAAGACAAGTACCCAGGAATAGTCCAAGCTCAGGTGCACAGCAGATCAGGAAGTGCAAGTAAGGGCAAAAGAAGGTTTCTAGATGAGGTATAACTTGTAAAAGAAAGGCCTTCTCCATCTCCTTTCCTCCCCAGAGAGCCAAAACTTTGGGTCATATGACAAGAAACAGAATTTGGCCATAGGAGAGAATAAACCTGACTTTAGTCCCAATTCACAAAACATAGTTTTTATTGGTTCATGATTAATCATTGGATTATTCTGTCTGCCTCATTTTGCCTTAGTTCTTCACATCATATATTTGCTGCATGTGCCTTGGAGCACTAGGGTCTAAGATATCCTTTTAGTGCACACATGGATGGAGCATCTTTCTATAATGCAGACAATCATTTAAGAAGTCAACAGTCAGTCACGACCTGCCTGGTTTGTTCTAATTTAGTGAGGAATAAATTAATCCCACAGCATGTGCACCAATTATCATTGACTTTACCAGTCTATGCTGCAGTGGGGAAAAACATTCTTTCAGCCTTGCTGATACTGCAGCCCTGCCCCATTCATTTTCACTCTGGTCCAAGTTTCATGTGGTGAGTCTTGATTTTAAGTGTCCTGGTTGCAGGGTGCTGTGAAGGTTATCAGACTGCCCGAGAGCTTAAAAAAAATCAGTCTCCTTAAGCAATTAAAATCAGGCATCCCAGAAATCACTTGTGAAATAGGTTATCTGGGGTCCTTATAAATGTGTGTGAAATTACTTCTTAAAAACAATAAATGTTTAAATCAGAATAATGTTTAAGGAGGATTCAAAAAAAAACAAACAACACCAAACCAACTCCATTAAGCTCTTTCTGCATTTTTTTACAGTTCAGGAAATCATATAAGAATCCCTTTCAGTCGGAATGCATCCTCACTCCTCATACCTGAGGGGCTGAACAATGAGAAGTTCAAAAGGAGCCATGAGAAGCAGAATCATGCCTGTATTTCACAGAATTTGCTATGCAGTCCTGTGCTCACCCACACTCCCATCTGTCCCTGCTGCATTGATTTCCAGTTAATTCTCTTCCATCCGTGCAGTTCTGGTGGTAGCATGGAGGGGGTTGCCAGCTCTTTAACAAGCCAGAAAGGAATTACATGAGACAGGCTGCCAGCCACTTACCTGTAAACAGCAAAGACACCAAAATTTGAAACATTTTCAGAGGCATGGCAAATATTCCAGAAAGTGTTGCTTTGTAAAGTGGAGAGAGTTATATGGTTTTATACTTTGTTATCCTTAGGTTTATAAATCATTTACCAGATACCTGTAAATCGTTGGCACAGGGCAGGGTACAGCACTTAGTTCAGATTTGTCCTACATCCCTCTGTTTGTACACTTTGGACTTTGTGAGCTGAGCCTCTAGAGCTATAGTGGCTCATTATGACACGGATACATTAACTTTTCCATAGGCTTTATAATGCAAAATAGCACACTGGGCTCGTTCTGTGCACAATTAACAGGCAAGTGTCTGCAAAACGGTTTTCTGCAGGCTTGTTTTCCCCTTGTTGTGGTAATGGCCTTGAGTGGTTTATAGTCTGCTGAGAATGTGAGTGGTGGGAAATGGTGTTGAATCCACCTCTGAGAACAGTGCCTGTGTATCCAGTATATTTTAGCTTTTTTGGGTTAAGGAAAATAAACCTGTAATCAAACTGACTGAGAAAGCACAAGGGCATGGAAGGAAAGAGGGAGTTGTGTTCCTGGCCTGAACCAGACACAGGTCACAGGGTCTCTCATTGGATTCTCTTTGTAGTGGGTCTCTAGTGTGGGACACTATGAGTTCATGTTGTCTTGCTTCTCCAGTTAGATGTTCCTTTTTTTATATACAACTCACTGTCAGTAACAGTCCTCTTGCTGCAGACAGCTTTATCTTCATCATCTCACCTACATCAATGACTATGGACTACAGAAAAGCTGAGCTTTGTCCCATGTTGAGATGAGTTGATTTGCAGTTCATCAGCACGTGTGCCTACACTCAAAAGTCTTTAGGTCAGGGAATTAGACCTTGCTGACCTTACAGGTCAGGGACCAGACTCCACGCTGATGGGCAGTAGTACTTCATTCTTACATGCACAGTGAGAGCCATCCAGCCTGGCCAGTGGATGGAGCAAAGTCTTGTTCAGAAGCAGAAGAGCATTTAGTTATGTAATCACAGACTATTATAGTTCTTATCATTACATGTTGGTGAGCAGGAGGGTAGACTTTTGAACAGCAGGTTTAACAGTGGAATCCTTAACCTTTCAGTAGGTGACTTCACAACTTTAGTATTATTTTAGCATTGTTCTGGGACGTTTGCCATGGGACATTTGCCAATGGGTGACACAGTTGGCTGTGATAGACAAGCTCTCAAGAACTGTATATCCTCCAGAAAGAAGTTCTAAGAAAGCATACATGTTATTCTTTTATTTCATAAACTTTTCTGGGTCATCTTGTCTAGCCTCTTCCACTATTTTCTCTTACATAGACTTTCCTTTCTATTATAGTTTCCTTCCCTTAGGTTTTTGCTCCCATTTCTTAGTATAATGTATGGAAGAACGTGTTGGCGTGTCATTTTCTATTTACTGCAGTTATCTCATCTTTAAGGTGAAATCTGCTTGTAGAGAAAAGTTCTAGTGACATGGCCTAGGCCACAGCAGACAATAGCAGGGAGGACTGGCATGCTGGACTGGCAACACTGACCCAAGGCACCTACTCCTCCTATCTCATCTTAGAAAGAAAAAGAGTAAGTTTTTCTTAGGAACAGGAGTTGAACAAATAATAAAACAGACAGAGGCCACAGATCCCAACTGACTCCGAGTCAAAGATCCCAGAAGCAAAAAACTCATTTTTCCTCTTGCAGTTTCCAAATAAAAACTGACACACGTTGGAGAACATGACTGGTCTACACACTTCACTGATGAGGCCTTGACTCTGTAATAAAGTCTGCACTGAAAGATACAGAATGTCTTCTGGTGGGTCTATGAAACAGTGGTGGGGATGTTGCAATACCTGGACCTAAGCTCTGAGTTGAAAAGAATGCAAGGCTTATTATGCAGTGGAGTGGAACTGTGGTCAGCTGTCTTAGTGACACAAGATTTGGGAAGCAGCTAAACTGAAGACAGCACATCCTCTTAGACATACAGATCCATGGCACTTGAACACTCATCCTGCTTTTGTTTGTTTGTTTGTTTCAACCCCTATCCTGCCACCCTTTCGTTCTTGTCTAATTTTGCTCTTCCTCCTGGTCCTGGCTCTTTCTTGTCTAACCTGCCCAACTCTACCTTCTTTCCCTGACATTTGTCTTTCCTCTTGTTGCACACTCTGCTGTTTCATGTAAAAGGATGCTATGCCTCTAAACCCCAACTTCTTTAGACTGAAAAATATATAAATCTCTTATAAGAAGAGTGACATCCCAGTGTAATTTTCCTTTCTTCCTCTCACATGTGTCATGCCTCCCATATCCACATGCACATACAGCTGTCAGGTTTATCCCTTCCCTGCCACCTATGCAAGTCCTACTATTGCCAGTCTCATCTCTGCTCAGAACAGCCAATGTTCTTCCATAAACCCTGAGATGTATATTTAGTCTGGATGTTACATGTGTCCAGCTGGCTCACAGAAAAAAAACTTTTAGGAAACAGATTTTTTCTTAGTTGTTATTTGAGGGCATTATATAGGCAATCTGGAGATCACTAAGAACTCATGTAAAGCATGAATGTGTTCACTGAACGTAGAGTTTTCATTGCTAATAAATAACAGATGTGCAGGCTGCAGTTTCTTGGAAGATTTATAACTTGGCCTAATGGCTCAAATTTTCATATAGAGGAATAAATCATCCTATCCTTTTCATATGATGCCCTCTCTCATCAGATTTCCCTACTTTAAAGCACAGAAAGCTTATTCGAAGGGGTTGTCATCAGAATACTTAGTGCATGTGGGAAGTTTTAGAGGGACTGGTGGAAGAGAACATTGATACTGACCTGTGAGAAAGTTTTCAAGGGACTGGAGTTCTCGGGCTCTGGTTAAGGATAACACTGACTCTGGCAGGGGATGGTGCCTCACCAGTGTCACTAGTAATGCCCTAGGATGGTTAAGTGCATTTTGTTGACTAACCTGCCTTTGTAAAATTTTCTTCCTTATTAGAATTCATTATTCCCTATTTCCCAAAGTGATGGTATAAAGGCAATTTGTATAAATCAGCATGCAGTGGAATTCAGCTAAGACCTTCGGGGAGCTCTAATGTGAGCAAATTAACAGGTCTTTTATTGGCCATGACTTCAAATACCTAGTATGTTTTGAAATAAGCCTACTGGCCTACAGTGAGGTATTTAGCACAGCAGAATTGTGCATTTTATACCTTCTGGCTTGGAGGTCAGCTTTTGCTCTTTTTATTTTTAAATTATTTTTTTAAATTCCAGCCAGCTACAGCTCTTGATAGGCCCACGTCAGATTGTGCCAAACAGAACCACCAACCCCATCCTATGACTTTTGTGCTCAAGCACTTTTGTTCTTTTCAAGCTTACTACTCTTTAGGGCATCACAGAATCATAGAATCACAGATATTAGGGGCTGGAAGGGACCTAGAAGATCATCTAGTCCAACCCCCCTGCCAGAGCAGGATCACCT
>JANHGL010020351.1:30611-42948 GCA_024611195.1 Ceyx melanurus
TGGGAGACAGTATCAAAAGCCTTGCTGAAGTCAAGGTATATCACATCCACTGCACTACCCTCGTCTAACCATCTACTTATATCCTCATAAAAGGTTATCAGATTAGATAAGCATGATTTCCCCTTACGGAATCCATAAAGTAACTCTTCGTGGGAGGAGAAGATGTGAATGCTTTAACTCACTGGGGTTTCCCAGAATTGCCTCTCAATTTGCAAGTGCCTTGAGACTAGTATCTGAGAGTATCTGGTGGCATCCACCTCCCTTTGGTGGTCAGGACACCTCACCATGTACTGTGAGACTTTAGCTGCTATTTGGGTGCAATGGGAGCACTGGCACTGGGATACCCCCAGGGTGGGCACCTGTGTCCTGGCATTTGGGCAACATGACCATGTCTCAGGCAGAGTCACCATGCCCACTCTCTGGATGGGTTTCTGCCATGTAGATAGTAATAATCAGGTTTGTTCCTTTCATGCCCCCAGCCATTCTCATCATGTCCTCTACAGGCATCACCCACAGGCCTAAATCTCATAGCACTTTTCTTAATGGCACAATCAGTGACTGTGTTTTCCTTCCTTTTTAACAGTAGGAAGTTTAAGAAAGGATGCCAACAGTCAGGTAAATGTCCTGGAAAGTTAGATAATCATTGCTTTGAATGGTCATCTTGTTTGCTAAATCTTGATCTTCACACATTAATGTGTAAGAAATACAACTCTTGTCACTGAAACTGTAACAGCTAAACTTCTAACATCCTTCACAGAGCATTTGCTATGGTGCATACAGTGTTTTTCTACATTGTCAGTAATTTTGTTATGTTTTATATTATGTTTGGTTTTGTATCTATTGAGTGCCCTGTTTTCATGTGATAATTGGTGGCTTCAATCCACGGTGAAGTTAGAGGAGCAACAAGCATCTGAATTGTCTGTATTTTTATTTTTCATTTTATGTTTTTATTTTAACCATTAAATTCCAGTAAGGATGTAAGAGAGTGGCCAGCTTAGCCTCACTGACAACTCTGACACTGGTCATGTTATTAGTTCACATGAATACAGCTGCCCCAGTGTAATGAGAATGTATGGTGACATCAGAATGAACAAGAAGTTGGAGCAATGTGAAAAATCTCCAAGAGACTGTCAGTACTTTATCTTCTGAATGTTTACTTTCTTTTCTGTAGAATGTTATGCTGTCTTGGTGCCTTTTTAAATATTTTTTTTAAGCTTCATGTTTCTACTTTAAAATCTCCTATGGTAGTATGACCTGTGGTTCTCATGGTGGCAGCCAGAAATCATCACAGAATTCCAGACAGGTCACTGCTGTCGAATCTTGCTGGAGTATAGACATTATCTGACAGCTCTTGGATCTGTTCTAATCCATCACTCGTGACTCACAATAGAGTAACTGTGGCTTGAAGAGGAGAAAAAAAACCCACACTGTCTTCCTCTTGTTGTAGTATATGACCACATCCAGAATCTTCTATATGTTCTTCTTGCTTTCTGTGAGCAGTGATATAGGAACTGTGATAGGTGCAACTTGAAGCAATTTTAAATGCAGAATTCTTTAAGTCTTCTTTTTCTGGAAGTTTATTGCTGTCCCTGTAGAGATCTGAGGCAGTGTTTAAAAAGCTAGGGTGGGACCTGATGATTTATGCTCCATCTAAGATGAGGTCTCAGAGGGAGGGAATGTGGATGCCATTTCTCAGCTAAAACAATAAATCTGTTGGGAGTGTCTTGTAACCCTCTTTCTACTTACTTAGTGCAGCAGTTTATAACATCTGTAAACAAACAAATGTTTTAGCTTGTTGTAAAGTTAATTTTTATTACTTGTTCTTAAAAACTGAATAAGATACAGCCAAAATAATTTAATTTGACGTATAGGACTGAGCACCAAACCATAGCATTCATTATCTTATTCTTGATATAAACCTGAAAAATTAGTGTCCCAATGAGAAATAAGAAAAATTCCATACCAAAAGCAAGAGGAGGAGCATTTTCAGTGCTGTCACAGACTGCCGTGGGTATTAACTGCTATTGGTGTGACTTATGCCACAGGTGTATTTAACACAGTCAAGTTAAATCCCTGTTTTGTGAAGTCCGTCTGTTAATCTGGCTTCAAACCTTCTGTCACCTGCTGTTCTGAATGGGGGATGAACTGATCCTTATGTGCACTTGGAAGATAAGGGCTGTTTTAAATCTCCTTATAGTGGTAAAACACAGACAGATTCACTAGCAATGGAGCTACATAAAAAACACATCTGAATAGCTCCAGCTCATCGTAGACGGCTTCATCACAAAGGGCTTGTTGCTGGGGGTTTTTTTCTACTAGATTCAAAAACTACATATTAGCCTTATAGCTAGTAGCAGTAGTAACAACCCTGGAAATGTCATCACCACTTATGCAAATGAATGTACAGAATACAGTATAGAAAAAGATTGAAATATATTTTGAGGAAGAGGGTTGAAAGTCTTGGTCAGCATTTTGCTGTTCAGAAATCCTTAACAGAACCCTTCTCAATTATGTATTTGAATCACCAGACAAAGCTGCTTTTACTTGGCCCTGTATGTCCAAAAATGAGGATACTTCTGATTCTGAGCACAATAACACAGTTATTAATGCTAATTACTAATTCTTAATTTTTTATTTTAGCTCTACTCTTGACTTTACTTTCAGAGTGATTGCAGAGATGTTCAATAAAGCCAAACAAATATTATATTTTTAAAGATGAAATATTTTTCATTTTTTGGAGTCTGCAGTGACTGTCTGATCAAGGAAGATTTTCTGCCCACTAGTTGGTAAAAGCTTCAACAAAATCAGCCATGCTGATGAGGTCACACCTCAAATACTATGTTCAGATTGATGTCTCTCAGTACTAGAAGATCTTTGAGGTGCTGGAGGGTGTCCACAGAAGAGCTGGGGTTGTTTCATCTGAAGCAAAGGAGGCTCAGGGGAGACCTTATTGCTCTCTACAACTGTCTGAAAGGAGGTTGTAGAGAGGTGGGGATCAGTTTGACCTCCCAGGGAACAAATGATAGGATAAGAGGAAACAGCCACAAGCTTTGCCAGGAGAAGTTTACATTGGGTATTAGGAAACATTTCTTCACAGAAAGAGCTGTAAAGCACTGGAGAAGGATGAAGAGGGATGTAGTGGAATCATCCCTGGAGGCATGTAAAAGATGTGTAGATGTGGTTTAGTGGTGGACTTGGCAGTGCTGGGTTAATGTTTGGACTTGATGATCTTAAAGGTCTCTTCCAACCAAAATTATTCTATGACTTCTACAAAAGTGGCACAGAAAATGGTAAATAACACATGATCTGAATGAAAATAATGCATTTCAAATGCTTTGGGTTTTTGGAGGTGGTGGTATTTTATTTTTTTTTATTTTTTACTAGTGGGAAAGTGTATTGAGCCAAACCTACACGACTGCATTTCTTCTGCTATTGCAACAAGCACTGATATCTGGGGCTACCCCATCACAAGAGTGATCATCACTAGAGACATTCACTGTATCTCATGGGGAAATAGAGCTTGGAAAAGTAACTGCTGCAATGTTACAATGATTTATCTGATTGCTTGAAAGAAATGCAGTACTTATCAGCACTAAATTAATTAAGCTAGCCAAACCTGAGTTGGCACAATGGAGACAGAGATTTAAGTCTCTGAGCCTTATGGCTTAATTTCCATGTTCTTGCTTATTGTAGGTGTAGGAAATTAAGTTTCCTCTGACAGGTCCAGTAATGTAATCTAGCCCAGATTCAACCATTCTAAAAGCATAAACTTGGGTTGAAACTGTCACTATGAGGAAAAAATGGCATTTTTACTTTATTCTGTTGCAATCAATTGTTTCACTGAAAAAAACCCACTCCAGTCATTTCAACTAGTATAAAAATCTGGTTTTTAGTTGCCAGTTAAAGTTGACCTAACTTGTCCTTGTAGCACAGTATGTCAAAGAAGCAGCTGGCTGACTGTGTAAATGCCACCTCCTATGACTTAATAGTATTACACCACTAAAATTTCTTTATTGTGTGAGTGCAGCTTTATTGTCTTCCTTTTTTTTTTTTTTCATTTAATGGGATGAATACTTTAAAATAACTATGAAGAATAAAAGGGAAATAACACAATGAACAAACTGCTAGCCGATTTCATAATGTGAAAACACAATAGCTCTGTAGTAGTACATAAGAAATTAGTATTTTTTGAATGTAAGACTTTTTAATGCAAGTAAAAATCCAACAAAAAGTAGTTCTCAATTTAATTTTATAGATTTTCTTTTTAATCAAAAGTTACATTACCTTTTAAAAAAATAAAACAATTTCTTATAAAGTCATCAGAGCTAGAAAGTTACTCTTTCTAATTCAAGCATTTTTAAAATGTGAAGTGCCTAGGTGCAAGACTGAAATTATATGTCAAGATAAAAAGAAATAGTGAGCATTTTTCACTTTTGCAGTAGAATATCTGTACTTAAACAGAAGGTGGGAGGAATTTCTTAATGACTTATTTCTAGGAAGTCATTAAGTAAAACATGCTACAAAAACATGGAATAACAGAAATGGTATATTGGATATTATATTGGCAAAGTGTTATTTCATTAGTGTGGTCTATGAGTTTGAAGATATAGAGAGATATATTATATTGTTCAGGTTTCTTATTGCCTTCCTAGTAGGCTGGAGACAGAGGAAGGAAAGAAGCATCATTTCAGAGGTACCTCTGCCTGACCCCTTTGCTGCCAAATATTTGCAATACCATGTAAAATTCTTTTACTGTCTATTTTTTACCCCAGACTACATGATCTTGACTGTGATGAGATAGAGAAGATCTGTCTAACTATGTCATTAGAGCATCAACATAGGCAGGAGTGACTGTGACAAGGAGTCTGTGTAAAATCTCTCACTTACTTGGATCTCACCGGATCCATGTAGTTGGAAATGTGGAACTCTGTCCACATCAGTAGCATTCAGGTGCTAATAAAAATAAGCAATAAAATGACCAAGTATCAGGCCTTGGAGGCACTGTTAAATGTCAGATCATCATGTGAAGCTGTAGATGCATCCCAGCAAATGACCTTGGCAAGTGCTGTGTGCCACTGACACACTCAGTGAAGCACTTGTTTTGGCACGAAAATCAGATTGAGATACCGGGATCCTAAAAGTTTCATATCAACATCTGGAATGTTTAATGGATATTTTATTATTTCTTAACTGTCCCTGAGATGTTTAAACTTTCTGACCTTCCCCTTGCATCAGTAGCACTCTCAGCTTCATTTCTTGTGAAATATTCACTAGGTTGCCATCTAAAGCTTTCCACCTCTTAATCCTCTTATTGTCTCTCCTGATATCAACCTTAGCTGCTGACATGACAGCTTTTTCCAATATGTATGTGAACTAAATGGTTTGGATGAAAGCCAAGGAACATCTTGCCTCTTGGAGAATTGTAGTAAACAGATATTGCATTAAGACCTTGCTACCCAGACAAATAAAAAAAAAACAAACAACCCCAAACCCAACAACAAAACCCCCTAGAAAACTATTGTCTGAAAGACAACTTAATTCTGCAAAGCTTGTGAAGGACGTGCAGGGCTCACTGTTCTTGGTCAGTCCCATTTACTGTGGTGTGGTCAGCAGCACAGATGGATACAAATGGCTTTGAAGTATAAATTACATTTCTTCCATAGAGCAGCTTTCTATCATTCCTGAAGATGACTTGCTAAAGTGGAAACTAAAGCTTTGTGACTTTTTGGGCTTTTCCTGGTTTGGTTTTGTTTGATGTTTGGTTTCTTTTTTTTCTGTTTTTCTTTCAACCAGGAATTCATTTCAGGAATCCCCTGCTGCAAGAATAAGCCACAGGTCAGTCTGGCATTGCTGTTGCAGACAGTGGCTCCTGAGTGCTGGCAGCACAGAGCACCAACGCCAGCATCACCTCCCAGGGTGGTTTGAAGTGCCAGATAGTCCCATGTGTGTGCTTATTCCAGCCACTGTCCCTGGACAAAGCTTGGCCAGTCCCCACTTGTGTAAGCAGTGCCATCAGTCTACTGAGGGCAGGTCCAGAATGGCATGCTTGGAAAGAAGCCCAACCTGTTCCTGATGCCAGTTCCCTCTGGCTCAAAGAGGTCATCATTGATGGGTTTTAAAGCCAGAAATAGCTTTCTTTCTCTTCCACCCTGTTTGCATCTTGGGAGGAGGGAGGAAAGGGAAGGAGAAAATACTTGTGAATGTTGTGTGTGGGAGAGGTTTTCAGCTCTGACTCCCCTTGCTAACACATTTTTTTTAATGATACAGTTACCCAGTTCCTCAGAGGTGATGCTTTTCATAAGTCATAAAGGGATTTCTAAATAAAAATATTTTTATATGATTCTGTGTAGTGCTGAGAATGTCAAGACCTTCGAAGCCATATACCAGTGCATTTCTGTGGTGCAGCTCTAGCTAACAGCTCTTCAGAGCAGCCTGACATGCTCTTTGGGTACTGTGAGGGCTGTAGTGAGGAAGGGCCATGTCTGTGGCATCCCACTAGCGTTGGGTTGGTGTTTCCAGATGCCTTGGGAGGGCTGCTACAGCACAGTGCCTGTGTTTTTGCAGGGAAGGCAGAAGAGTTCCTGGCCCTGTGGCATGAATCCAGCAGAGCTACAGGAAAGGAGGAGAGAAAAAAACTAGATTAAGGCAGACCCCAAACCTGTCTCAAGATAGGTTTTTGGTTGAATTTGTTCTAATTCTCTGAGGATGACACAAAGGAGCAGAGTCCCCTCTTTCAAAAGCCTGTTCAATTAAAAATATATTTATTTATTTTTTTTGAGACTGTATGAGTTAGGATTCATTTTTTCAAACGAAAGGTCCTGTCAGTGACTTTGTAGTGTTTATTTTCAGCAGCTCATGAGTGACCAGACTTGACATATTCACTGGTAAGCAGAGTGAGCCCCTTGATAGGGGAAGTGACGTTAATTGCCCTTGGGGAAACATATGGAGAGTGTACTGGTCTGACCAGCTCCTCTATTTAACACTCCTGCCTGCACACTGTCTCACGAGTTGAAAGCTCAGCTTTGGAAATGTCAGGTGATGACATTTTCATTTCCCTTTGAAAAGTATTCCACAGTGAAATTGATCTTGCTTTTTATAAATGTCTTTTTTTTCCCATTCGCCCCACCCCGGCCCTTTGCTTTGGGCTTCAAATAGAAGGGATGCAAAACTACATATTTGCTTTTCAGTGCAAAAGCCTATTTCTTGGCACTCCTGACACCAGCAAGCACAGCAATGTGCTGTCAGTTCAACTTCCTTGCAGAAAAAAAAATGTTTTTGTTTTATCAGGTAAGCTGTTTTTAAAAGACCTTTCTATTCTTGGTCATTGATATGAGGCACAACTGCTGCATAGACCTGAGCTTTTTCAGATTTTTTCTGGCAGTTGATCTTGCCAGGAACTGGAGTTGAGCATGTCTAATTCTCCTAACAGGAGTTAAGAACTAAGCAGTTTCTGACAATAAAGATGCAATCACATTTATTTCTTTGTTATTGCACAGGAGACTTCTCAAATCTTTCTGTAATGGTGTGATATCTCAGAAGCTACCCTTCACTTGTGCTCCTCCCTTCTTTCTCCATGGGTGTTATCTGCTTCACTTGCTGCCAGGAGTATCAGATGCAGCCTTGAACGAAGGCCAGCATTTGCATAGCTCTCATCAGGTTTGAAAGGGATGCCATGACAAGTTTCCTTTCTGCACAGCTTGGAATAAAATGTCCATATGTAAAACACAACTGCAGTAAACGGCAGAAAACTGAAGTTAAAAGAGTGCATCAGAACATTTTATTATCTCTTGGGGTGAGGCAAAAATTATATCCAAAAGACTGAAAATTGTTTGACACATGATTTTTATTTTTATTTTTTTTCTTTCTCCAGTGGGTAGAGGTGAGATAAAAAGAAAATGTCTACTGTGCTTTCTGGACAATAGACTTCATGTGACCCCATGTAAGATAGTTATATAAGTGCTGTATTGCATGGTAAAAAGTAATTTTCTTTACATCAATGGAATACCATGCATATAGAATAATTTATTAGAAAAGGAAAAAATATACCTAGATCAATAAAGAACATTTATACATTATTTTATGAGAAGAAAGGCAATAATATGAGGATGGGGGGTTGCTTTTTATTGTTTCCAAGATGACTGTGCAATTTTTTAAAAGGGATAAAATGTGAAATTGATCTTTAGAGAAGCCTATCTGACTTGCTTTAAACAGTAGCACCACCACATGTTAGGAAGCAGCCAGAGGTCCAAAATGTTGTATTAACTCTTAATTCTGTGATTAGAAAAAACTCAGTAAAATAGGGAAAATATTTAGTAGTTTTTGTTAATTCTCTGAAAGTAGTATATTATTTGTAGTTTACAATTCGGATTCATTTTCTAGCTAAATATCCTTACTAAAATTCTTCCTTTTTAATTGGTTTTAGTGCACTTCTTAAACTATACTTAAAATATGAGAGGTCACAGAGAGTCCTGCCTGCCTGCTGCATTGCTCTCTCTGGAATTCACATTTCATTGCTTGTTTGCTGCAGCCCTTGCTGCATTGTCCTTTATGTTTATCAGTGCGTGTTGGGATCCTCTGGCAGAAGAAATAAGGTGAAAATCTAGCAGAAGAAATTACCATCTTGCTGATACTCTGTAAACAGCTTTCCCCTGTTAAACACCATGTGTGTAAGAGTTACATCTGAGACTCTCATGCTCTTTTAAATGGACAGTCACACTGAAAAATCAAAAGAGTACTTGAAAGCACTTTTTGCCCTGAATTCTCCAAGTCCCTTGTGCCATGTAGTTAGTGCCATGGAAAGCTGACCTACAGCAGTGCAGTTAGAGGATCAGAAATCATAGTGGCACAGATGAGTGTAGATAACCTTTTGCTTTGAGGCTAAGGAGGGAAGAACCTTGCAAGACATACTCATACTCTTTCTTAAAATAGGTGGAATTTGAATTAAAACATGATTTAAGCATTAATTAATCTACGCTATTGTTACTGAAGTGTGGCTGTCACCAGAATTCCCAGTCCCCGAATTGTGCTAAAGCCAGGTAAAGAAGGTCAGATGTTTGGACAAGGTCATTTATCCTCTAGTTTGAAGAAAACCCATATCAGTGTCATCTGCTTGTGAGAAAATCATCAACATCAATCAGCTTGATCTGCTGCATACTGTAATTTTGAACGTGGTCCCACACAGACAGTTTCCTAAAATTCCTTTCTTACAAATGACAGTCATTGTTGTAACTTTCATTGGTTTGGAGACTCTGTGGTAAAAATTTGCATAATTTTGCCATTGTGATTTTCAAGTTGACATATGGATAACATTAAATCCTTCTGGTATGACAATGCTCTTGTTCATAGCTCATTCTTCTCTGGGGAAGAAGCTATGTGCTGTTGTAGTGCAGAGTTCTTCAATGTCTAAAAAATATTTTTTTTTTCTGGGTTTCTCTTGCTGCATCTTTATTTATGTATTTCTTTTAAAGTAAGCATTTGCCCTTTTTCAAATAGTCAAATAACCTTGTAATAAAAAAGGTTATTTTTTGTTTGATACCTGTCTTTTCATGGCACTACGAAATAGATAAAGATACCAGGACACAGACTTTGCATTAAGTTTGACACAGACTGAAAAGAATCTGTTCCCAAAATGGGGTCAACAAGTATTCTTGCAAGCTAGCTCTTGCCATTTAAGCCTTTGAAAGTCATTGAGTACATGGATTTTCTGAGAAACAGATCCCTTCATTAGCTTCATCAGGTAATTGTCATAGATGCTGACTGTTTGTTTGCATATGTTCTGCAGTGGGGCTGTGAATCCCAGTCTGCTGTCTGATGTGGTTAGTCAGTGACTCACAGCAGTTAGAATAAGCCACTGCTGTTATTGGTGTTTCTCTTTGCATTACAAGTGGGAGAACTGCCTTTAGCTCAAGATTAATATATTCATTTTCCTCATGTATCCAGAGGTATCCGGTGATCCACGTTGTATCAAACATGATGCTATAATAATCTACTTTGTACAAAAAAAAAAGCTGAAAATGTATAGATTGATATGAACAGAGGGTGGATCAGGCCATTGGAGTTTGGTCTCTTGTCTCTGAAATCTGTCTCTGGCTTCTGCCAGTGATTTGAGCCTGGGTTGGAGAAGGGGAGAGGGTGTATTAGCTGTACTGAGTTTGCTGAGCAGGGCTAAAATGAGTTAGATGCCTACCAAGCTGAACAGATAATAAATACTACACACTCAAGTTCTGATAACTGCTTTGTTCTGAAGAACTAAGAAAAATACTGCATGGTTTTGAAACTGTGTATTGCACAATTTAGTGTGTTATCTAATGAATGCCTCATAGGCACAGTTCAGTAAATTAAAAGCCTGCTTGTGTTTCAGAGGAAGCAAATGACTTAATTTATTTTGGAAGGTTTTTGAAATGGACTTGAGGCTCCAAGATTATTAGATACTGACAGTAAATGAAGTATAACCAGTAGTCTCTGATTTTAAAGACTTGTTAATTTAATGAAAAGTTCCCCAAAAGAGGTGAAATGAAGTTACATGAGTAGTGAAATGCTGATGAGTTTTTTAACTCACTCTTTAGGTAATAGAATGCAGATTAAACTGTAGAATACTTATTTTTCTGGTTACCTGTAAGGAATATTTCATAAATATATATTTTTTTACTAATTGTCTCTTATTGTCTCAAGGTTTTTCAGAAGAATGCTGACAGTTGTTACATATTCTTGCTTTGTATGGATGTAGTTTCTAACTGATGCAGCTAGAAAACAGCCAACTTCTGTGGTACATAAATTCTACAGAGCAGACCTGGGACTAAAATGATTGTTCCCTTCTCCACAAACTGTGTTTATCCTCAAATTATTGAACATAAAAACACTAGTACTATAAATTTAAACTAAGCATGGGAGAATAGGGGCATCAGATATGTTTACATCTTTTCAAAAGAGTACCATCTGGACAACAAGCTTTTTAGACAGTAATTAGCTCTTTCCTAATTTTATTGCACACAAATAGGAAAAGATTTCTTATTATTCAATGAGAAAGAAAAGGCAATTATATAAGCACTTCTTTTCAAGTTTTCTCAGAAAAGAGTTCTTTATGAGGTAGTTTTGGTTTTCTTTAGTTGTCATACAAGCAGTTTGAATAAAGCCTTGAGTTAACTCTTCAATCCTATCAAATGAAGACAAGGATATTTAACTGAGAAGTGTTTCTAAATTAACTGTTAATATTGTTTTGAATAATATTTGTATAAAAACATGCTTGGAAAAAAAAAAAAGTGAAAATTGTCTTGTCTTTAGAAGGATGCCTATGCTCTTGATTCAGAAACCACCACCTGTGTTTCCTAAAAGAAAGGGAAGTTTATTCTGTGAAGAGGCTTGCTAATAACTGAAAAGATACCTCACTGTCAGCTGTATCTCATGCTGCCTCATGTCCTGCAACGAGCTGTAGATCCTACCTAAGCCTCCTATATCATCTGCTCCTCTCACCCCTCTGACCAGAACAGATGGTGCTGTGGAGAAGCCACGTGCAGTCTTCATTTGTGAGTGAGCAAAGATCTTCACAGAGCAGGGACCAAAAAATTTCTTATGCAACCCAACACAACTTTGATAGAGAAAAGGGCCCATTGTTTTTACTCATTAAGGGTTATAATGCTGATTCACTAAAGCAAACCTCATGCAGTTGGCAGGGTGAGCAACAACATGATATGTGGAAAAAAAATGTGTAATTGAAAGAATGAATAAGAAAAGGAGGGGGAAGAGGGAGCGACACAGTAAGACCTGTTATAATGAAGCATCTAACTCATAAACCTTCATCTGAGATCCTAAACAATGAGTAATAGTAAAAGCAAGTAATAGAGTGACCAGAGAGTGTGTGGTCTTTTGGCATCTGGGTCAGTGCTCTCATTAATAACCTTTCTTGCTCAAAGGTTGGCTGATCCTCTGCTGCTTGAGAATAGAGAAACAAATGCACTAAATGTGCTATGCCCAACCTTGCATACGAGAAAAGAAAGAGGGAAATATACTACAGTTAAGTTGCACTCTTGAACTTTTACAAAAGTTTTCTTTGCCTCTAGAAAGCACAGGAGAGACAGAAGGTCTCTCCATGGCTAAAGAAAAACATCTCAGTGAAACCACTTGAGTAGGTATTTACTACAGGCCAGCTGATCAGGATAAGGAAGCTGATGAGGCTTCTACAAGCAGCTGGGGGTAGCTTCAAAATCACAGGCTCTGGTTGTCATGGGGGACTTCAATCACCCTGACATTTGCAGGGAAAATTGTACATCCAGACACAGTCAGTCCAGTAGGTTCCTCCAGAGCATTGATGATAACTTCCTAATGCAGATGTTGGAGGAGC
>JANHGL010020353.1:0-47299 GCA_024611195.1 Ceyx melanurus
GGAGGTTGGGAAGCAGCTGCTCTCATCGGAGGAGCTGGAAAGAACCAGTTGGCGCCCCAAGTCCACCACATCGGGGTTTGATGATGCTTGAGTGGGGCCGCCGTTCCCGCTCCGCCTGCCATCCTCGGCAGGGAGCCCGTGCTTGGCGAAGACGTTGAGGGAGGACGAGGATGAGCTGGAGGAGCAATAGGCTGAGTCGGCGGCAGCAGTGGGGGGCGGCGGGGCGGCGGCGTTCTCCCCATCTTCCATCTCCTCCATCATGCGCGTGTTGGCCAGGAACTCCTCCTCCAGCCGGCGGAAGAGCTGCTGCTCCTGGCCGGGCTCCAGCCTCCGAGGTCCTGCACCACCGGCAGTGGGATGCTCCAAACAGCTTGGCGGCTCCCGTGCACTTTGGGGGTGGGGTCAGAGGACCCTGTCGGAGGCCAGCACACACGGGCTTGGGCTCTCCCCGCAGGAAGGGCTGACACTGGGGATGCCAAACTCATTGCTGCCATGTTGCCCTCACGTTTTAGTTTCATTCAAGGGACTCGAAACACCATGTCCAGGTCATTAAAGAGACATTTTCAACTGTCTGGGAACCCTTCTTCCATCCTCTGGTGATGAATCTGGGGCTGCTCTTGGATTTAAATCCTGTCATGGGGATGCTTATGGTCCTGTGGATCCCCTCCCTGCCCGCATCCCTTTGCTGCTGAGCCCCAGCATAGGCTTGTGCCCACAGCAAAGGAATATAGAACTCATTAAACCACACAGAGGGTTAATCACTTTGGAGTAATAAGCTTGTGCCGAGGTTGAAGCCCAGTCCTGAAGCTGGAGTTACTTCACACTGCTCAAGTTCTGGGGTGCTGTGAGGGTCAGCAGGGGAGGTTCCCATTGCTGCAAACCAGACAAGGAGCTGAGGAGGGCCCGGCAGCCCCGGGAACATATGGCGGGGGGGGTGAGAAAGTAAACGAAAATATTCCTCCCACCATCCCCGGGCTGATGGAGCTGCTAATTGGGCATGGCAGATGAGAGAGGTTTAATGATTCTCCCGATGTCTGTGTCTCACACAGCCCTTTCCCTGCTGGACTGGTGGGCACAGGCAGGGGGGACTGTGGTTCACAGGCAGCAGAGGAGAGGAGTTTGGAGAAGCAGGAGGCCACCTGGGCCCATGCTTTGGGGCTGGAGGGCTGGCCCAGGGAGACGCCGACCCTCTTCCTGGCTGGTTCAGCATCACCTGCCTGGATGAATGTCCCCCCAGGAGGGTGTTTTAAAGCTCCGCTATTTTTTTGTTCCTATTTAAAAGCAGCTTTGGGGTTGCTGGTGGCCACTGAGCAGCGGGGCTGGAGGATGACGGCAGGGACTGCACTGGGAGACTCAGCCCTATCCTGGGATTGGCTGTAAAGCCCCAGGGAGGTCAGGAAGGGCCCAGCCACGTGTGCCCCAGGAACGAAAGCATAGCCAATGTCTTTCTGTCTGTCCATCCATCTGCCTGTCTGTCCATCCATCTGCCTGTCAATCCAACCACCCACCTGTCTGGGGTTAAATCCAGCCAGTCCTCCCCCCATCCCCCAGCCTGGCTGCCACCACACACCAGTGCCAGTGATTTAATTCCCTTTACTTATTTATCATTGCTATTGTCTCTTAATTGCTTTGGCAGCCCCTCTGAAGCCTCTGGCAAGGGAAGGAGGGAGGTGATGGGATATAAATAAAAGCCATAAGTAAATAAACCCGGTTAAAGATGGGAGGGGGGGGAGGGATCCTTGCCCCAGGTGGTGGCACCTACTTTGCATTGGATGTCCTGGGGGTGAGGTGACAGGATGGTCCCCAGTGTGCCCTGGGGTGTTTTCCCACCCAAACTATGTAGTAATGGCCCAAGGAAGGAAGAAAAGCAGCACACACCGCTGCATCTGCAGGACTGGGTCCAAACGTGGCATGGGGTTGTGAGAGCAAAAGGGAGCAGAAAAAGAAAAAGAAAAAAAAAAAAGAAAATCAAAAATTCCCAACCGACGTTTTAAATTAATTAGTGATGTCCCCAGTGAGTCAGCAGAGGCCAAATGGATTTGCTTCATGTTTTATGGAAGGGGTTTGCTGCGGGAGGCTGAGAGCTGCAAGGAACAGGGGGATGGGGGTACCTGGGGATGGCTCCCCGGGATGCCTTGGGGAAGGGGATGGGTGTCAGCACCTAGCTGACAGAGGTCAGACTCTCCCATGTGAGTGCCCAGCACCCAGGTCCTCTGTCATTGTGGTGGGATTTCCATAATCATCTTTATAAGCTAATTGATATGGAAGAGCAGGGTTTTCTCCCATTCCCGGTGCTGTGCACTAACATGGGCACTGGTGGGAATGGAACTAAATGGGGCATGGGGGAATGAGCAGCCCAGAGAGGGTGGGAACTGTGTGACACCTCCCCACACACCTCCCTCAGACCGAGGAAGGGCTGAGCTGCTCCTGCAGCATCCCCTCACCCCAGGGTGTACCAGGGACAAAACAGCAGGGAAGCAGCAGCCTGGCAGCACCCTCCGACTGGGTTTTCCAGAGCAGGGCTTGGGTAGTTTAGTGCTTAACAACCACTGAGGGATATTATTTCTTTTTGGTGAAATTGTCTAATCAATCACTTTTTAATTCAGGCAGCTCTGGCATCCGCGCCGCCCTGGGATGCTGTAGGCTGTGTTTATGTGTGAAGAGAAATATGGCTGGCTTGGTCCTGGCCACCCACTTCTGGGCTCAGCCCCATTGCAGGGAAAAAGTGTTGTCCCCTGGCCTGCTGGCACACCCCATGTCCGCCCCCAGCCTCTGCCAGTTCAGCATCGCCATATAGTTCCACTGCCCCCCTCACAAGGAAAGGGGGAAGAAGGCAGGGAGGCCAGCACTGGACAGCTGTGGGGAAGAGGTTTCCAATGGCAAGGACATGCTGGGGCTTCTAAGGGGAGGCTGTGGCTTGGGCCAGGGCAGGGAGCTATTTACCTCACAAACCAGAAAAGATACAGGGTCAGAAAAAGGTTGGTGGCAGTATGGGGAGGTCAGGGTGTTGCCATGCCTGTGCCCAAAGATGCTCCAGGGAGCAGCACATGCAGTCTCCTCCCAGTTCCTGTCTCCTGCCACAGCAAAACCATGGCATAAAACCTTCCCTGGGGTCTCATGCAGGGCACAGCACCTCCCTGCCCTGCTACATGGCTGGGAAGAGCCCTAGGGGCTGCAGTGCCTCATGGGGCTCAGCAGGAGCCAGCCCAGTGGAAGCCACCTGGGCATCACTGCCAGCAGCCCCCATGGAAGCTGCTGACCTGCTGAGGTAAGGGCTTGGCTACCCAAAGCCATGGTGGGGAAAGGTTGGTGAGCCCCTTCCCACAAACCTTTAAACAGCTACAGCCACCCAAGTCACACTGCTCCTTGGTGATGTTCAAGCCTCATCTAAACCTGCTTATCGGGCTCCAGGTTTTTATTCTTCCTTTCCTGGCCGCTGCTCTTCAAAGTGCTGCAAAGCCAGAATCCATCCCCAACGCCAGTTTGATCTTAGATTTACTGCCCAAGCCCAGAAATCCTCCGCTACTCGTGAGGTCCTTCGAGAGAATCACAGCAGAAAGTGTTTATTTCCATCATAAAGATTTTTTTTAATATTTTAACATAAATCAAGCTGCGCTTTATGGTGATAATAAATTTGTTGGCAGGAACTGCCTTCACAGCCCGAGGCAGCGGAGCAATTCCATTCGTTTGGCTTTAAGTGTAAGGAGCCGTAATTGAGAAGGGGAAAGTACAGATGTTTTAATTGAGTTTGCAGCTACCACCCAGAGTTGCAGGAGGCTAATAGAGAAGACGAGGTGAGGGTCTCCATTAGCCTCTCTGCTTGCCATTTCTCCTTGGCCCGCAGGCCCATCAGTCACAGACATTCCCTCCGGGAAGAGCTGCTCTGTGCACACACGAGAGGAGGAAGGGAGTGGAAAAAGAAATCAGACTAAACCAGATGTATAATGTGCATTTTATTGGTTTTAATCCTGTTTTTTGAAAACTAATTACAGTTAGGACAAGCATCACGTGAGATTCTGTAATAATGAGCTGTTAGTGTTGATAATGGCTGATAAAAATAGACTCACCCAAGCCGGGTGAGAGGAGGGAGCTCCTGTCCCACACCGAACCAGGGTCAAACGTGTCCCCCCAGCCAGCACTGGCTCCACTGAGCCCTCCCCTTCCCCCTTTCTCCAGTAATTTTTAAGGCATTGCTATGTCATGTTTGATATGAAAAACGTTCTCTCTGCTGTAGAGCTTCTTTGCATTAATCACTCCAAGTCCTGGGATAGATTTGTTTTGCTGCTGTGCAAGGACAGAGGGTGTCTGGGAATTTGAAGTTATTTATTTAAGAAAGCACTAGTGCTCCCTGGGGACCAGAGTCCTTCTAGGTAAGGTACCACAGCAAAGGCTGCAAGCCCTCAGCCTGCTGCTGCCTCCAGAACCTGGAGCCAAGCAGCTCTTGGAGGTTAAGTCACTTAGAAGTCACTGCCACGCACAGTGCCAAGGAGAGCAGTGGTCACCCAGGGCAGGGTAGAGAAGGCACATCTTTAAACAAAGGAGATGGCAGGAGAGGGTGGGCCAGGCAAGGCAGGGAGGAGGTTGCCCTGGATGAACGGGGGCAGGAAGGGAGGAGACCAGGGGCAGCCCAAAGATGCAAAGGGAAGGGGTGAAATAACAGAACAGCCCTGTTCCATGGCTGGCAATGAAATGTGAAGGCAAGAGACTGAAATGGGCACTTGAAAGGATAGAGGCCGAGCCAAGGGCACAGTAGTTGTGTTCACTGTGTTGTGAAGCACAGTAGGAAAGGCCTCAGGCCCCTCCACAATCCCATACTTGTGCAGAGAAGCAGCCCCCACAGCCTCTCCAGCTTCCCAAAAGCTCGTTTCAGCAGCATTCATTCCTCGCTCTGACTCCACCCAGCTCCCCCATAAATTTACTCTCCACCCTGCCTCTTCCTAAATAAGACACCAGCACCAGCCTCCTGTACACCACCTTGTTAATCTGGCACTGAAGATGCCACATCAGCTTCCACAGAGCACTTGGAGATGTTTAAACTCACTAGCAAGGGCTGCCAGTGCCTGTTGAGGATCAAGCTGGAGAGGAGGCAAACGGGTCCCCCCGGATCCTCTCCAGACAGCTTGGCAAGGACACAGCGGCGGTGCTCAGGCTCGAGAGGTGCAGGGTTTTGCTTTAAAAGCCATGAAGTGTTTTTTATACAGCTCCAGGTACTTGCATATTTCCCCAGGAGGAGCACTTCAGGTCGTATGGAAACCAGAAAGTCCTACTTGAAAACAGAGCTTGATTAAAAAGAGCTGCAGTTCAAAGCCTGCTGTAGCGAGCGGTGACATTTAATAGCGCAGTGAGTGCAGAGGGCAAGAGGATCTAACATAAGTGACATGCACCTGGCTTTGAACCTGCCTTAATAAGGGGGAGGTTTAAAACAGCTCAAGTGAAAACTTTTAAAGTTATTTCTTTTCTTAGAAAAACCCACATGATCTTTGCCCGAGGGCTTCAGAGCACAGGACTCGGTGCTGTTTGTCACCCTGTGGAGTTACTGTGACCACCAGCAGCCCTGGAAACTGAGCCTCACCTAGAACACTGGCTGCCTAAGGTAACAGGTGGCCCAGTTCTTGGGTTAACTGAGCAGGACCAGCCCAAATGCCACCTTAATCCTGTGCAGAAAGACCTGAGGGGTGGATTTAAGCCCAGTTCCAGCAGCGTTTCAGTTTTCACTGCCCCCCAGCACTCAGGAGCTCGGGTCCTGCGGGCAGGGCTGAGCCAGGGCCTGGCCGCTGCCTCCTGGCACCAGCCCATTCCCTCGAGTTAACACCCACCTTGTTTCAAGGCTAATTACCCAGTGCAGGAGGCTGGAAACGCATTAGTGTGCACAGCCAGAGCTCTCCCAGGCCTCACACGTGTCAGGACTGGGTAATTAGCACCTGCCCAGAGTCAGGCTCTGCCTGGTTGTACCAACCCTATGCAAAGGTGAGAAAGGGAGAAGCTCTGCCAGCTGGAGCCTCTGAGCTGCATGCAGCAGCTGAAGGAGCAAGGCTGCAGTTTCCTTTCCAGGGAGAAGAGCTGCATCCCTGCCTGCACAGGGGCATTGCTCTGTCCAGGGGGGCTGCCACGGCACTGGAGAACAGGATGAGAAGTGTGAATGTAAACTTCTGGGCTAAAGAAATCCAGCTTCAAACAAAAGATCCCAGATCCCAAGAAATCCATGGCGCACAAATAGGTTAATGCCTCTAGAAAAAGAAAATGTAACAGCAGAAAATCATTTTCTTCAGAATTTGGTCTATCCCCACCCTAAATTTCTTCCCTCACCTGGCACAGGAGGTATGTTAGAAGGGGTCCCAGCAGCAAGAAGAGACTCAGTTCTCCCAACCTCCTGCCAGATTCTGCACAGCACATCCCTGCCTTTGGGAGATGGGCCATTTAGCCGATTAGCATAGGAAGCAGCCGAGGCTGCCTGCTCTGCTCTGCTGTGTGCTGAGACCTGCAGCACACAGACAGCTGCTGCAGGACAGACAGCGATGCTCCAACAGGCACAGGCTGCCAAGGTCTCAGCCCCGTGGCTTTGTGCTGTGGGTCTGAGGCTGGGACTCTTAACAAAGCTGAGCCCACTCTATCCACACCTGAAATAGAACTCAGGAAATCTGTGTACCCATTTAACCTGTGCCACCAAGCTGATGACCTGGAAACTTCCCTTCATATCACCTCTCCCCACTCTACAGTCCCAGAGGGGGAAGCTGAAATGCTGGAGTCTCTGGAGCCCAGGAGGGAGCATGTGCTACCCATCAGAGCTTTGATTCGCTCAGGACAATGTTTGCAGTCACAAACACAAAGCAAGAAAAGCCCCATATGAGCACGAACACGATCCAGAAGGTGTGTCTGAATGGGGAGAGGTGCTTGTTAACTGTCCCACTGCCGAAGACCAGCTGAGTGTCCTTCCGACTGCAGTACGCCAGGAAAGCTGGAATGAGATACTGGATCCCGTTCCCAGCATAGGCTCCTGTGATCCCCACCAAGGACTCCAGGTCGTGGGTGCAGAAAGCCACCAGCACTGGGGGAATCAGAGTGATGGCAGGAAAAACAATCCTATCCACCACCCACGGGTAGGTCCCCCCTTCTCTGTGGAAAAGGGTCTTCCAGTTGTTGCGCAGGGTCACCGCGATGATGGGGAAGTTGGTGCTGATGGTGAAGACGGGGAAGAGGCCCAGGAAGTAGCGAATGAAGGCAACGTTGATGATCTCACAGTTGGTGAAGTTGAGTGTGTACATGTCCATGAGGGTGTCATTGCGGAAGCAGTAAATGGCGGTGAAGGAGAGGAGGCTGTAGAAAGCCAGGATCAGGATGTAATCGAGCAGCACGAGCTTGTTGACGTGCTTCTTCTTGGAGATGGGGGTGATGAGGGATGGCAGGGAGTGCTGGCACATGAAGGAGTAGACGCACACCCCAAAGAGATTGCGGATGCCCGACAGCTGGGCCATGGACGGGTGACCTTCAGCTTGGCCTCTGCTGATGCGGATGAGGGCCAGGATAATCATGAGGATGAAAGCTGGAGAGAGAGAGAAGGTTTCAGGTCAAGGCCAGGTCTGCACTCCCCATGTCCTTCCTCCCATTGGCATGGCACCCTCCTCCTCCACAAAAACATCACCATATCTCTGGAGAAGGTGGTGGTCCATCAAAGGCAAGGTGGGCAGGAATTAATCACGACTTGTGTTCAGTGCTAGTCAGGGGGTGAGGGAAGGGGCTGGGACCCACCTCTGGCAGGTGTCTCCCCCCAAGTCCCCTTTCAACAGGGACTCTCCCTCCCACCCTGACAGCAAATAGTGGCTTTGGGCCCGGTAAGGTACTGCTGGCATAGCTGAGCTCTTTGCCCTCCGGAGTCTCCACCCACAGGTGCTTCTGCCACACACCTTGGCTCAATACTGCCTTTTAAAAATGGCTTATGAGATGTTTGAGCTTTGGTGTCTAAGGAAGAAAAGATTAAACCTGTCTCCACTCAACCCTGGCAATATCCCGACACGTCTGCAGCTGGACTAATGTTTCCAACACCTCACCTATATAGACAGGCAGATGCACGGGAGCAGCAGCTACAACAGAGCCTTTCTGTCCCTGTGATCTGTCAGGCACGATAGAGCAAGAACCAGCCAGCCATTTCCCGGGCTGGAGGAACAGGCTGTCTGCAGTTAATCCCAGGGTGAAGCCAGTCTGGAAGGGACTAAAGCAGCACTGGAAGACTGCTATTAAAATTCATCTCTTCTATACACAAAGTCTGCTCGTCTACCCTTCGCTTATGTCAGGGAAAAACCTAACAACATTTTACAAAGCTTATCACAGAAAAGCAACGTGCTATGGACAAAAATGAATCGAGGAGACGGGTCTAATGCCCTTATTTACTCTTCTGGTGGAAATTGGAGCCAGAAGCCGTTACTGCTAGACTGTTACTCCTAGCAAGGCACATAAAACCAGTGGAAAACTAATTCTGGTGTCACAGAAATCACATCAACCTGGGAAAGATGATCATCAGCTGCTGGAGTTAACAAGGAACAGGGGGAAAAAAACTGCCTGGCAGGGCAGCAAGCAGCAAGATTTAGAGGCTGGTGCTGGCAATGGATGGGCCACTGTGGCTTGCAGAGCTGTCTACTGCACTGGTTTGAGGCATCTCAGCAGAGCTGTGAATTATCAGGTAGGAAAAAACAAAATGCTGAGCCTACTACTACGGACAACTTTGAATGTCATAAATATAAATACAGAGGAATTAAACAGAGCAGCACGCAGTCCTACAGCCAAGTCCACGGGAGGCTGGCCACAGGCACTGAGCTGCGCCATAGGGTGACAAGGACACTGGCTTGCTCTGCGCCCAGCAATGCTCCACCTGACACAGGCAGCTGGAGATGGGAAACCCTGCCAGGGACGGGACTAGGAAAGACAGTTACAGACCATACGCTGCCTCTCCTGTCCCTAGTGAGGCCAGATTAACCCGACCTGAACATTGCCTCCCGTGTACCCCTCTCTGAAGCCCAGTTTCTCCTCGCAGAGCAATCCTTCCTGCAGCAAACACCAGCTCAGTGCTGAGCCCCTACCAAGCCACATGCTGCACTTCATCTCATGTTGCCTTAGGAAACCTCTCGCTTCCAACTGTTACCCAGTGACAGGGCAAATCTAACAGCTCTCCACAAATGTTGGACTGACAATGGCAGATCCATTCTTTCATGGCACCCTGAGGGCCAGGCCACTTTGGAAATGTTGGGCTCTGTTGACTTCCCCAGGTCCTGAGCTGGTCCTGTGTTTGGATTAGATGTGACTAGAGAAGTCTTGCTCCTCATCTCTCACACACTAGAGAGCAAATCTCCACCTGCTCTGCTCAGCAGAGTAAAGAGTGACCTACTTCCATCCCCAAAACTCACTCTCACCATTGGCTCAAAGCCCTGCTTTCCACACCAGTGCTAACAGGACCAGTTCAGGGGAGCTTCCAGGCTGACACTCTATCCTCAGAGCATCCCATCAGCTAGAGAATCACAGGTTTTACTCTGTCCCAGCAGGGAATATTGAAGGAAGATAATTCCTGTGGATTCCCTAAATGATGGATAAAGGTCTTTGGTAGAATTCATAAACTTTGTTTTTCCTTAAATACTTATTTCAGAAATTAAATGTATGAACTTCCAAGGAACGATGGTCCCATACCAAGACCTAAACTTAACAGTGTTTCCAACCAGACCAGCTGTGCACACACAGCTCTGGTGTTTTGCAGAAGCGTGATCTGAGAGAGATGGTGCTGGGTAAACTGGAAACCTCCCCTGCACAATCCCAGCTCCAGAAAAGACAGTGGCCCTACCCCAGTGGTTGTTTTCTCTCCCTGCAGCAGAAGAGACTCTCACTCCTGGAACCAGAGAGCTAAACCATTTGCATATCAGATTTATCTGCTTGCCCCTGGGAGGAGGCAAGCCCAAAAGTGAAACTCTGAAACCTTGTTATGCTGGATGATAAATCAAGATGAAAAGAAGATGACAGACTGACTGACAGGCAGCTTTGGGCAGACAAGGGCAGCACAGGCTCCCTAAGCACACACAAAGCTCTAGCTTGCATGCTGGGACACCAGGCTGGAGGCAGAGTCACACTATACCATTTCAAGTCATTTACAGTTGCCACATCAACTGTCCAACAGCTCTCCCTTGCAGAAGTCAGGCACATTCACAAAAATAGCCTTGATCTGCTCCTCTCTACATGCAGGGCAGAGGATAGAAGCAACATGCTCTGGGGATGAAACACCTTCAGATACCGTGACAACAGCACCCTGAGCCACAGAATGAGGTAGACAGTGATGCTGCCAAGTATCCTTAATAGTTACATGAAAACTTTGGTTCCAACCTTCTTTTATACAAGTGCTTAAAAAGCAATTGAGGGCTTTGCTGGTCCTGAATTTTTATCAGTGTCAGCCCCACACACCACAGACAGGCCTGGCAATCAGCAAGGCTCACAGGACACCTTGTTTCATCTCTCCTCTAGATGCTTGAGCTTCATTTTGACTAAAGGATGTGAAGCCATGAAAATAAATAAAGAGGGGGCATATCATAAAGGAAAAGTTGTAATGATCTTATCACAGCTGTCCAGCTGCCTCCCCTACAGACCCCTCTTCTCACTCAGAGGAGAAAACACTGGCTCTTCTCAGCCAGAGCAGACCTTGCAGAACATTACTGCTGCCTGTCCTGCTCGACTCAGGAGATGCTGATTCATAGACAGGGCAGCTCTGCCATGGTTCTTGCAGGTGGAAGAAGGATGAATATAGATGAGCACAAACCTGAGTAGGAGCACTTCAGGAAACACAGAAATCTGGGAATTATAAAAAAAGAATAAAACATTTTTTTTGCGAATTTTGAAAGAAACCACTGCAGAGAAGCAGTGAAGATAATTTAAGCATTCTAAGTTTAAGGATTGTTTTGCACAGGGAGAGCAAACACCTTTGTAAATGAAAGATGCTGTTTTGTAGATGGGCTTCATCTCTCTGCAGAAGAGGTACTGCAGAAAAAAAAAAAAGAACTTGGACTTTTTTGTCCAAGGCTAAACTACATTTTTTCTCCTACTGTGTTAGGGTCCTGGAAGAACTGATACTCAGAATGAGTTTCTGGCTTAACCCTCCTTTGCATCCCTGTCAAGACACTGCTTTTGAGATGTTTCACCTGGTGCTCAATTTCTGTCTCTCTATTGGCATGTGGAAAATAAGGGAGAAGATCCTGAACAGAGCAACAGTGAGAAGCAGGGAGGTGAGAGATGCTCTGTCATGTATTTCAGAAAGAAATGGCTTGGCAAGAGGGAAGCAAGCTCAGCAGTGGGGTTCTGTAGAACTGTGCTGTTGGATAACCTCTCTGCAATCACAGCAAGGAGGGCCAAAGACACGTTGTGCCTCCTAGTGAACTTCAACCTTCAAAGCCTTGGTCTCAGTCAAAGCCAGGATGGTTTAGAGGCTCTGGAAACCATGAGGGCAGACAGGTACAAATGAGGGATAAGTAAAAGATTTACTAAGAGAAAAAATAAAACAGAAAAAGGTGACATGACAACCACCTGATTGTTAAAGAGTCAGAAAGGCAAAGCCAGAGGAAGAACCATCTTGCACAGCCACTTACCACAGCTCATCACATCTTCTCCAACATTGTCCCTACTCTCATCCCTGTGCCTATGAGGAAAGCCTGGTGATTGCCAGCCCCCACCAGGGATCCAGAGAGGCAGTCCCCCCCCGGCAGTGGGCCCAGCTGCCCCCCTAACCCCCCCACCGCATGGCACTGCCAAGGGTTTGGCAGGACCATCCATCACTGCCAGCTGACGGCCTGACGCCGCTTTCTTGTCAAACTGGAGAATCAATATGCTGGGAAATACTGATAATGAATCACCTCCTCACCATGCTGCCCCACGCTCCCCTTTCCATACATGAGGTGGCACGTTGGATTCCCAGAGGAGGCTGTTTTCATGAGCTTCTTGAGCCCATTCTCTTTGGAAGGAGGATCATCTCTCTCCACCTTTGCCTTGCTCCTGATCCTCCACAAGGCAAAACACAGGAGACCACCCTTAAACAGAGGGACACATCTCACCTACTTCAATGTTAGGCAGCAATTTCAGGAGATGGGGCATAAAATCAAGAGCATCTTCTCTGCACATACTGACCACTGTGTCCAACAGCCTGACCCCCTGCATCCCTGCCCCACACTTGTGTTGTCTACTTCACTACTGATGTCTTTCTAGGATGCTGATGCCCCCCCTCAGAATCAGTTGCCTTCCATCAGTGTTTTGGGCAAGTTGAAGCTGTACCCACTGCAGCTCTGGAACTGCCAGGTATTATGGATGTTGTGGCATCTGAAGTATTAAAGCACAGCTGGAGTTGACCATGCTGGCAGAACAAAGTATCTGAAATTAAGTCATTGATCTTTAAATTTAAAACTCATTTAGGCAGTTTCTCCTGCAGAAGCTGTACCCTGTCACTTGTTCATCAACTCCAGCTCTCTGCAAACTCCAGAGCAGCAACTGATAAATTTCTCCAACCTTCAGAGGAGGTTTCTCTATGAAATCTCAGTAAAGAGGTAACATGAAAACCAGGTTTTCTCCAACAGATGTGGAAGATGGAGTAGTTAAGGATCAGATTTGGCAATGACAGAGCATAAAATACCATCTTAGAAAGATGAAGGATTTATGAATGCAGAGACTGTGGGGAAGCAAGACTGATATGCTCACAGAAGACAGCAATTCTCTGGAGAGAGATACTAGAAGGGGAAATTACTTCTCAGAAGAAAGGTATAAAACAAAAGCTGTAGAATATCAGTATGGCTCCTGCCTCTTAACAGAGAGCAGGGACTTGCAGGAATGGTGTCACCCTCCCTGCCCCAAAGCTTAAGGCTGTTTTTCATAGAGCAGGGGAAGCACAGCCATGTGTTGGGCACATTAAGATCACCAACATGTGATGCTGCTTACAGAAAGGCAGAGAAAAGCCTCTTGGGCACCTCCACTCCCCCGTCCATCTCACCAGCACTGCAGGGCCTGGTGAGCTCCTCCTGCCACCACCACCTGCGACACCACTGCTGCCCTGGCCCCAGACCAGGTAGAGCCCCTTTTGCTCACAAAGGGAAACTTTATTTAATAAGGTACCACCAGGACTTTTTGGCTGTCAAAAGCCATTCAGCACGGCCCTTCTGCTATAAAGGCATAATTTCCCTGCTATTCTTCTTCACCCAGGGGGGCTTGCTACACAATAACCCAGATTTATGAGTAGCCTCCCCTGGCGTGGTAACAGCTCCTGCTGTGAGGCCAGTAGAGCTGCCCCCTCTCAGCCCGCCTCAGCTGGTCTCCACAAACAGCTGCACACCAGCAACAGTTCACAGGGAAAAAAAATGGCTCTGCACTCTGGTGTTTATCACGGATGCTTTATCTCAACATATGGGAAGGAAAGATCAGCCAGCGAGGCTTGTTTGCTTCTGGTGGAAAATTACCTGCGCAGTTTATTGTCCTTTCTCCTCCAGTCACCTTTGGCAGAAGCACCATAAAGCCTCTGCAACCAGCACTTGGCTCTGAACTCTGCTGGTGACTTGGTCTGTTAGCTTTGTCAGTCACCTCTCCCTCCATGTGAGACTTTACTCTTCTGTGAGAAGGGAGTGACACAAACCTTGGTGTCACCATGAGCCTGAGCTGGGGCTGTGCGTGCTTTGGGAAGCACTGGGTGCAGAGCACCCATGTCTCATGAAATCCAGGTGGTCTTCAGCTGTAGCCACATCTTCCCCACCCTGCTTTGGGCCCTATCCAGGAAAAGTCTTACCTTGTTCTAACACCACACACTCTGAACAGAGGGCAGCTTTGCACACCACACAGCCAGTCTGCAAACTTGTGTTGGCACCATCATCTAAACCTTTTTTGCAGGGCTGAATGTGTCCTTAATGTTTCAGCTCCCCTTCTCCATCTCTCAGACCTATCATCACTTCATCTCCTGCTGCCTGGATAAAGTGTTCTTTTCAGGGACGTCAGCTCCTCAGGCAGGATCTCAGTGGTCCTGTCCAGCACCACATGTCACTCTCCATGTGCATCCAAAGCTAACAAGGCTCATTCACTCACACAGACACCGCTTCACCCCACTGCCCCCCACAAACAGCACTGAGATGAGCTCCTCAGCTGACAGCTCTGAAAGTTGGCATGACAGAAGCACAGCCTTTTAACTAACTCTTCATAAATATATTCACTTCTCTTAGTGAATTATTTACCCTGGGCTCTGGGAGCAGGTTCCTCTGCTCCGAAAGGGATGCAAGAACATGAAGTAACTTTGCTGAAGACGCTTGTCAGAATGAACATGCAACAGTGTCCTGATTTACAGTCCAATTCTCTCTTCCCTGCCACTCCCGTATGCCCTCCTCTGAGAAAGGAAAGGAGCAGAGATCAAACTGGTCCTTCCTTAAGCTGTTTGCAGAAAGTTCAATTTCTGATGTGGAAAAGAGGCCACTGTGAGCAGACTGTGGACACTGGCAGACTAATCTCTCTGCAAGAGACTGGAAACACAGGACTTCAGATAATTGTCACCTGCTCCTCTATCAGCCTCCTCTATAATTCTCAGTCTC
Source organism: Ceyx melanurus (assembly GCA_024611195.1). Classification (NCBI taxonomy): domain Eukaryota; kingdom Metazoa; phylum Chordata; class Aves; order Coraciiformes; family Alcedinidae; genus Ceyx; species Ceyx melanurus. The sequence goes on from JANHGL010020353.1 coordinate 14,574, forward strand.
TGCAGCTGAAAGGACACAGCAGAGGGACTCTGGATTTCTGCACTGAACCAGCTCTAGCACAGCTGGGTAAGCCTTCTAGGGGAGGCTGCAACACTTAGTACAGCAGCTCAAACCTGCTCACAAAGAGAGGTATCAGAGACCAGTTCTCTGCAGAGAAGTGCTGGGGAGTCCCATAAAAAGCAAGATTCTGGTGGAGAGAGCAGAGCTGTCAGACAAATTAGTAAGTATTGAAAGTCATCCTCAGCAGCACACTCTGGAGAGCCCTTTCCTAGTTTCTTCCCTGGAAGCCTATCTACCAAGTACTTGAAGGAGACTGGATTAAGAAAAAAAATAGAGCTTACTGCAGACTTCCTGGGTATTCTTGTCCCCCACCTGACCAGGGGAAAGAACTATAGGAGAGAATTTATTTCTGGGCATATAACTGAGATCAAAGTTTGGGCAGGGCAGGGAATGCTCTGTCCTGAGGGCTGCAGTTACTTGGATAGATGTGGTACAATCTGACTGTGCTACATGGAGAGAGCAGAGCCTGCAGCAACCAAACCCAATTTATTCCTCCATAAAATATCTCTTTATTAAAATACAATACTTTCTAATAACTACAATACAGCATCAAGAGCATCACAGAGAGCAAATGTCCCACGTGGGAGTTGTCTGGGAACATTTGCCAGAGACTATTCAATAACAGCAGTGATAATCATGCTACCCATGTCTTTAAAGCCAACAGTCCTCACCTGTAGCGCTGGGCATCTCAGGCTGGAACAGGCTGCAATTAATCGGGTTAGCTGCTTAATACACAATAGCCCAATGTTTGCTGCTGAGCTCCACCAAGCCGTCCTTTTGTTATCTTTCCTAATCCATATCCTTTCCCATGACGCTGCTGGACAGTTATTATCCAATATTATCCAATAATAAAGAGGTAGGACTGTGTCCCAGAGAGCTGTGTCCTCTCTGCTTCGAAAAGCACATCAGCCTTGCCTGGCTCAGTCCCTTTTGCTGTGCTGTGCCCTCCAGCAGCTCGTTCCTAACACCACCCACTTGAACAGTACTGGACAAAGGAGGGAAAAACCCAGCTACTTTTTAAAGTCTCTTTAGGGAGCTATCAAGCACCACCACAGATTTAAACCCTCCAGGAAAAAAAAAAAGCCTGAAGGCCAAACAGCAGAACTGAACATACCAAAAGTTATTGATGGCTTAGTTGGTTTAGTCTTCTTCAGGAGACACTCTGTTCCAAAAACCTTGCATTAGACCTGGAAACAGGTTCCATAATGGGTAAGGCTTGGGCTAGTAACAGCTCTACACTTTTATAAGGTTGAAGCGGAATAAAACTGAAAGGAAGGAATTCATTTGGGGAAGGAGCCTCCTTGAACCCAAGGAGACAATTCATACTTACCTGGTCAGCCAGCCTGTCTGCTCAGCACCATTGCTCAAGAGCTGAGTAAGCCAATGACTCTAGCCCTAACTCGCATCAAGAATTCACTGTAAGCACCATTACCAGAGTTTAAACCAATTGATTTTTCCTGACTAGCCCTTTCTCCAGGGAAGCACAGCAGCCAGGCTCCCTGTCACACCCCTCAGGGGCCTGTGCTCAATCTCCCATGGGCTGAAATATCAGCCTGGGGAGCTTTTACAGGTGGGAAAGGGCTGAGAGCTTGTGTGGGCAAACACTGACACAGCTGGCAGCTCCATGAGAACAAAGATCTCCAAGCACAGCTAAGGCCAGCAGTTCAAACACCAGCTGCTGCCCTGAATTTAACCACTGGCACTCACCCACAATGGGGTGGCATCAGTTTTGCAGCCAAGTGTGTAAGCTGTTATCCTTCACAAGACTGCCAGCATCTCAATGCCTCTCTGGAAGCCCTCTCTGCCTTCAGCCCCACTCCACCCTCTGTGCTCCTATCAGTCCTGACAGAGAAACACCTCTCTGTGCCAGCCTTGTTTCCAGATGAGCTCTCCATGTTCAGCAGGCCCAGACGATCAGAGCCCATCTGTGTGGGCTATCTAGCAGCAGGATACTTGGGCTTGAAAGCTCCTCCAACATTCTCCTTTTAGAGACTTCAGAGGTGCCTGTCCTGGCCTTGTCCCTTTACCCTGGGAGTTAAAACACAGATGGGTGAAGGGCTGATCTCTGCCACAACTCCATGTTCTTGGAACTGGTTCATTTTCTATTTCCAGTTCAGATCCCAGTGTTTAAGACTGTATTTTTCAGGAACCGTATGACATTTTACTGGTCCATGAGGCGTGGAAAGAGACTGCTTTAGGCTTTGTTAGCTGATGTGCTGCTTGTGATGAGCACAAGGCTCAGGAAAGAGGCTACTGACATTTGATTATCACTTAGATCAAGAGAAAGGGGGAAAGCAACTTTCAAAGGCAAGGCAAGGCTGACACTGTTACAAACACCAGCAGAAATGACCTTCACACACAGCTAGCTCTCCCTGCTGCCAAGAACTATCCTCTCAGCCACTGTCATCTGAATCGCCAGTACACCTGGGGCAGTGCAGCTTTACATCAGCTGCTGCTGCTGCTCCAAAATCCAGGGGTTTTTCAGCAGGCTGGGGGAAAGGCTGCACAGTGAAGCCTGTACCGACCTCCCAGCTTGAGGCTGGATTTTTCTTCAAGTCGTGATGCAAAGCATGGGTCAGCTTCCCATCCACACCAGGCCAGCAAGTACAGGTAAGCCAAATAAGCCACCATCTCTCTGGGAAGTTTTTATTCAGCACAACAAACAGGTAGGCTGGCAGCTCCAGTGATCAGCACTGCAACTCAGAGTGCTCTGCAGGAGAGCCACCTTCGGCACCACACAGCTAAGAACAACTCAAGGAAGATGAACAAAAGGCACAGATTCTACTAGGACAGAGACCCCAAATCTGGCATTTGGCATTCAAACAGCAGACCACAAAACATCACCAAAGACCATTCGTTAGGATCTAAGCTCTCTAAGTACCAATAAAAGCAACCCATCTTTAACTCACAACCCTGCTTTTGGAGGAGGGGACAGCAGTGATATGAGGACATGGGAGAAGCCAGATTGATAAATATCAGCATTACAGGATCCATCCTTACCCCGGAATCTGCAGTAAGAGCTTTTCTCTGTTCCCTGCATCACATGGCTGTTTGATAAATTGTCTTTCCTAATAAATCTATCCCTCATTGTACACATACGGAATCCGTTGCTCTAAGTAGCCACTGAGGTGCTGTCAGGGTCATTAAATATCATTATCTGGGGCAGCTGTTCCCCAGCGTGCTGACGCAGGAATCAATCAGACTAAAGCATGAATTTCCCCTACACTTCTCCAAACAGTGCCTTTGTCCCTCTCCATCAAGTGATGGAAAAGAGGAACAGTTCTGCCTTTCTGCCAAGGTTCAGATCCTCATACTGGAAGGAGCTGGCTAAAGGGAAACCAGTGGCAGATCAGGCATGTGTCAGGTTGTCACCAAGACAGGATGAGGTCTGACTGATGTCTTTACCAGGAAAGAGGAGGCAGTGATTGGAAGCAGGCCAGTGAGCTGAGCAGAGATTATTCTTTTCAAAAAAAACAAAAAAAAACCCAAAAAAATGAAGCCAACCCAAACTTACTTTAATACCCTTTAATGAGGTAACATCTTTCTCTGAAGAACATGGGGGCTTTCAAACCTTTCAAGTGCTCAGACAACAAAAAGAAAAAACAGATGTTCAGGATTTTCACACCATCTGAGGTCAGGATTTGTTAACTAGAGCTGTTCAGCATCTGAGAGTTGATGGCTTAAAATCCAGCCTCATTTTCTTGGGTGACAAGTGCTTAACCCTGTCTCAGAAGTTCTCCAGAACAGAGGATCTCTGTTCCTCTGCAGTGACTGCCAGCCACTTCCAAATGGGATCACAAGCCTTTGAACTCACAGAAAAGGAAAGATACCCAACTGAGGTCAGGTCAAGTGTATGTGTGTGGTGGGAAATAGTCAGAAAAGCAGCTTTTCTTTCTATTCCAGGTCAGTGATACGTATAAACAGAGCTAATTCTATGCTTGAATGGTCTGAACCCACAAACCAGGAGACTGTTAATGAGCATAAATGCTGCTGTTGTTGTGACAGCCTCTCTGTTAGCCCTGATTATCACTTACTGTCTAGGTTACACAAAACAAGACAAACCTCAACATAAACCTCCATAAGCTCAGCCTTTAGTGGAATGTAAATCTAAGGGCAGAAAGTCTGACAGAAGTACCACCTTTTGTTCTCAGATCAAAATAAAGATTGTTCAAAGTCTGTTGTACACATGCTGAGAGAATGAGAAACTTACTGCTGAAGAGCAACTGGTGGGTACCATTGTTAGCTCCTCCCACAGGATTCTTCCAAATAACTTCTGTGCCTCACACAAACTGGATTAAATAATCTCGCAGCTCATGTTTGATTGAGAACAATTTGCTTTGTTTTCATCAGAAATTTCATCCTAGAACAAATATCTTTTTCCTCAAAGATTTATCAGGCCCAGACAATCATCCTCAAAGAGATTGTTTTGACAAGCACTTGCTTCCAAACAAGAACATCTTCCCAAAGAGACGCACTGGTAGCATGACTCAGGTTCCATCTTTGGTAAAGATGTGGCCAAGACTCTGCCAAGACTCACCTATCCATCTCATGAGGGATGTCATGATTTGAAGGTACTTGGTCTTCTGTACATTGAAGAAGGTAAAAGGACCCAGGAGGAGAGTGAACGCTGCCTGAAAGGACAACAGAAATGCACATTAGTTTAAATCCCAGAAATTCTGCTAGCAAGATGGATTTATCAGTAAAGCAAAGCTCGCCTTGGAAGTTCACCTCCAGACACGTCTGTTTGTCACAGAGCTTGCTTTGTTGCTTTATTTTACAGCTAAGTTGGCTGAGAAACAGGGGGTCAAGCAAGCCGCTTGGTATCAGAGAACATGCCTGGGGCAGAAGTAGAGCACAGGATCCTCTTGGTGCTCAGCTGCTTGCTCTCACTGCTCCAGCACTCCTTTACTGACACATTTCAGTAAAAGCTCTCCGTGCAGCTTTATGGAACATTAAATATTAAACTGTGGCCTCTTTGATTGGGTACATGCTCAGTTTAGGTCTGAGCAGCAATAGCCGTGAACAATCTGCTCACATTAACATTGATGGGTTTGCTTTGGGGTGTCCCAGGCTCAACAGCAATGGAGCCAGGTCTGCCTGGAACTTTTCTTTCCCACGGTTCCAATTGCTTGTTTTACAGCAGGAAGCAAAAGCACAACAGTGGAGCTGTTGACTGGGAAGCTAAAAAACCTGTGATGATTTATTTTCCCTTGCTTTGCAAAGAGGTACTACTAGGAAATAACTTGATTCAGTGTGGTAATTAAAGGTTCTGTCAAAGATTTTTCTTTACTGCCCTTTTAGATGTATATTAAGAGACCAGTGTTTCTTAGCAAATTAAATGGGGGTATGCTGCTGCACCAGTCTGCTACATCTCTTTTGGTTGGGTTGCAAAATATATCCAATAGAGCTTGGAAGTTAGGACTATACATCTTCCCTCGTGAGCAGTTTCTAACATTCTCCTAGGGCAGCCAAGGCAACCAGACTGTCAGCCCAGCCCAGAGAAGCAGTGTCCTGCACAGCACCAACACCTCTGCCCGGGCACCGCATGGCACTCCTGCAGGCAGAAGAGAAAATGCTTCACTGCAGAGACAGCAGAGCTTAGCTGAGGTCTGCACATGAGCTGCAAGAATGAGGACAACACAGGTATTACAGAAGAGCCCTGCCCATCACTGCTGGGCTGGCACAGGCTAGAGGTGCACTAACAGGTCCAAGAGATGTAAGCAAACAGTATCTAGAAAGCTACAGCACACGGCATACACATTTGTTGAGCATCCCAAAGGGATTTTTAAAGACAAATATTCAACATTCATATTTACACATTGCTCTTTTCTATGACTTCTGAAAGTAGCACAAAAAAAAAAAAGTGTCACTAGAAGGGAAGAACTGGGATTCAAAAGGGCAGGCTGCACAGCCTCAAAGTCTCTATTGACCCCAACAGTCAGTGACAGAGCAGAACTGAGGCTATTTTAAGACCAATACAACCCCAAGAAACCCTTTTTTGAGACAGTTTCAGAGTATCTGCAAGGCAAATTGGAAATGCCTCACATCACAAGTATTCTCAGATGACCAAAGTAAACCCAGAAGGGGACCAGAGGAGAGAACCTTTGGTTTCACAAGTTGCTCAGAGAAGCTGTATTCTGATCTGAGGCCATCATTTACACCAAGTCTTGTCTTTTCTGCTTGCCAAAAAAAAGGGAAAGCATGCACAGCATTCAGATACATGAAGCAACTGAAGGACCTTAGAGGAAGAAAACAAAGAATACAACACAGGCATAACTAACAGGCAAGACTAAGAGCTAAGACAGCCTTCACAGTTAAAAGATTTCCAGCTTTAACAAAGAAGCAAACCAGCCAGTTACAAGTCTTTTTTGACTCTCCTCTCTGCTGTTCCTTTCATCTAATCAGGAATTTAACTCCCCTCTCCTGCCCTCTACAGATTGCCACTCCATCCTAGGGCAGTGCACAAAACCCAAAGGACTAAATAAACTTAAGCTGAAGAGTGACGTAGTTCAAGGACCCAGAGAAAACCAAAGCAGACACCAACTCTCCTTGGAAATTACTCTTGAGTTTGTGACTAATCCCTTTCAACCTCTCCTCCTGACAAACACACTCAACACAGCCTCCCTTCAAATCGTGTTAATAGCTCACGTGGCAGAAAGAGCCGAAACAAAAAGCGACGGCCGAGGGATGGGGATAATTAAGGAACAGGTGTCTTCTGCAGATTAGAACACACCAGAACCAATTGGCAAAACAGCACCTCAGACCATGGCAGGATTGACACAAGATCACCAACCACTGAAGCAGCTGGGTCTGAAGCCTCAATTTTTCTTAAGCACTGAGGACAGAGCTGTGTTAAGATGGATTTAGGGCTCAGTTGATGAAAAGCATCATCAGGTGCTGGAAGAATCTGGGTTTTCTTCATTCTGCTAATGAAGTACAAATAATTTTTCTGAATGTTACACTCTGCTGAACACTGCAGTTCTTCTCCAGTGCTCAAAGCATCTTAACAACTAAATCCATCGAGTTACTCTTTCAACCTCCCCCTCCTTCTCTCTGGGCTTTACTGCTCAGCTCATGGGGAAGAGATAGAAGTCAGATCCCCCCCTTTCATCCTTTAAGTTGATCAGTGTCTCCTGTTCTTAACAAGAACCTGGAGCTGATCCAAAGGAAGCAAGTGAGAGATGAATTCAAATGCAGCAGACTTTTGCATTTTTCCAGAACTTTTCCATTTGATGCCTATTAGTGAGCCCAAACAGATATCCACAGATCGATACAAATGATGGTAAGGCTGGGAAGGAGAAGAGGTTGCCCTGCTTTGCAGAGATTTGTGCCAACCACTTTTAGAAGAGAAGCCACAGCGCACACTGGACTGCTTGAGAGGAGAAAAGCAGGACACAAGAGGACCTTAAACAGCCAGATTAACATCAGTTCAAAGTGGAATTGTGTACAGCTCCACAGGACTCAGCAGAGGGCAGGAAAAAGGGGTCAGGTCCTTCCCAGTAACCAGGACACAAGGGGCAAGGACTCAGTCCCTGGATTAAACTCATCACCAACCCTCAGACGAGTCCCAAGGCCAGGAAGCCTGTTTAAAAACACATCCCCCAAAAGGATAAAACACCATGATGCTTAGAAGGATATCTACTTTCTCTGCTTCACCCTGCCACACACTCAAATGCTCTTCCAACCCATTAAGTTAATGAGCTTCTTAACTTCTCCCCAAGGAAAAGGTAAGCCCAAATAAGCACCTCAGACACATACCCACACTTTCCACCTGATGTTTTCCAAGCTCGAGTCTCCTTCAGAGGGAAATAATTTACAAAGTGCTTCATTACACACGTAATTTAAACAATCTAAAACCTACACAGAAAACTGCACCCATCAGCCCTGCCAAAAGTCGAACACACAGAGCTCAGGCACATCAAAGGCTCTCCTAAGCTTTCCAGTTCACCTCTTGAGCTGGTTGAGATGTTTCTGGGAGTTCATTATTTTCTTCCAAAGCTTCAACAAATTAGCCCAAGGCAGAACAAGCAAAGTTTACCTTGATTAAGTAAAGCAGTTTCCTATTACAAGCAAGGAGGCAAACGTGGCTGATTCATTGCTAAACTTAACCAAGGTAAGGGAATCCTCCCTTTGCCTGAGGAGGAGGATCTATTAAATGCTGTTTATATTCATGTGGTAGCAGAGGGAAACCTTTACTGTCTCTTTGCGCAGGACTGGCAATTAAGAGCAGTTCCATAATTTCTCCCCAAGCTCCTCCATTAAATGGGAAAGGCCAGGCTTGCTGGGGAAGGTACATGGAACCCCCCTCCCACAGCAAATAAATGCAACTGATGAAAAATTATTTGGTTTTTCTTCCTTTCTAAAGCTAAAAATAGCATGAAGACCCAGCACATTAGTGACATCACAACAGCATTCTACTTGCTTTTACTGACATTTCCAGTCAGATAATTAGCAGCCAGCTAGTGCAGAGGGAAGAACAGCAGCTTGTCACCCCAAATTACACTCTTTCCTGCAAGCTAGGAGGGGCAATGAGCAGCACACCAGTTTGCTCAACCCCTGAGAGCATCTTCATATCCACTCCTCCCACCAAGCCAAACCACACCAGTACAAGCACCAAGGTCTGGGAGCTTCTCTGAGCCAGCAGCTCAGCAGATACCACTTTCCCAGCCTCCACAACCTGTCAGCTCTTAGCATTTCAAAGTGAAAAGTCATCTTGCCACAGGGGGAACTAGCTAGGGCTTACCATTGCCTGAAGTATATTTATATATTTGTATATATATAAAAGTACATTTTATTAAAGCTCTTATGTTAAAACTTGGTTACATAACCTTGTTTATTGGCTTATCTTAGAAAAGCAAAAGTAAGATCAAGCGTTAATAGGACATCTGGCTGGTTTTATCAGCTTAGTTTCAGCCAAGAGGACCACCAAGAGAGCTCTCAACCACTGCGTGCTGGCCAGCTAATGCCAAGAGTCTTTCAGACCATACAAACATGCTTTAAGCCACTCAGAGGGCTGTATTGACCAAACAGGCTCTGAAGGGTCCATCTATCACTCTGAACCAGTACAGTTCAATAGCTTTCATCTGCTTCCCAGCACGCAGCTTTTATAGAAAAAGCCAATACAGCTCAGGAAGCACAATTAGCATCCCAAGCATAGCTGATTCATGTATCAGATGCAGTAGTTACAGCATTAAGTCTAGTGCCTGCATGCATTTGCAAGAGGACCACCTGAAAACCAGCTTCATTCATATCTGTCAACAGAACTTGTTTGTTTTCATGCTCCACAAACCCATCTGTAAGAATTGCATCTGTCTTCGGTGCTTGCTGAGTAGTGAATTTAAAAGAGTAGCTACTGTTGATTCAGAGCCCAGAAACTTTCAGACAGGTTGAGTAGAAGCAGAGTGCTTACCCAGGCAAAGGGAGACCATGAAGATTAACCTTGTTAAATGCAGGAAATACACCTGAAGCAGAGCAAGGGGAGTTTGAGAGGTTTCTACTAAACACACTTGTTTGGCACAGGTCTGTCATACCAATGCAAAGTTAGTAAGTCTCAGATACCAGGGGAAGACTCCCCCAGGTTTCATATGAGATGGTAAAGAGGTGTTGTAATGCACTCTTCTTAAATATCTCCCTCTGGAACGAGCCCCCTGACACCCTTCCTTCTCTTTACCTCCCAAATTTCCTCACCCTATTTCAAAACCAGAACTCACTCCAAAACAAATCCTTCCTTGGAGGCTCCTGCTTCCCCTTGATGGAAGAAGTGCCAATCTCTCAGGCGAGCTCCCTTTTAGGACAGTACCAGCTCCACTTCTGCAGTTACTGCTGGGCAGATTTCACAGCTACTGAGCTATTGTGCCTCTCTTCCTCAAGACCCTACTGTAATGGGAAGCAAGCTGACACTTGGTACAGGTTTAATAAAATGGATCATTCTCCTTGGTAAACTTCATCCCCTTGGCTGGAAAGCCAAGAATGGAGTGCTTTATATGGGCCTATAGGTACACAGCATTCCCACAGCAAAGTGAGCCAGCAAGGGTACAAAAGGAGTTCTACTGAACCAACACATCCCAGAGGAAGCTTTGTTTGATTCAGCGCTCAGGCACAAGGACAGGCTCCTTGAGCAGGGCAGGAGAAAGCAGACATTTCATACACACTGTCAGGAGTAGCAATTCTGACACCAGTTCTGCTTCTGAAAGATGTCCCTGAGCTCAGAGCTATTTCACAACCCAGATGAGCACTAGAGGGAACAGAGAAGACAATCCAAGAAAACCACAGTGTGGATACAGAGATCAAACAAGACATTAGGAGAACCAGGGACTGGCTGCTCTGTTCCCTCCTCAGGTACTCTCCTCTAGAGTGTGTCTAAAGAGACAGCTAGAAAAACAAACAAATCAAAAGCAAAACCTGATTTACCAGCATTGACACAAGTCAGAGGTTTTATCCCTGGTTGGAAGCTTGAACCAGACCTATTGTCTTCAGCAGAATAGTTTTTATGAGTTAGTGCTCCCATTCACATCCTCAGGGAATTTTCAGGGTTTTGGAAAGAAATATTAAATGCAAGGTGTTTTATCCACTCTTAACTGGGACTCCTAGCTAATGAAAGCAAACCTTTATAGTATTTCAGAGCTACCTACAGCTCCAGCAACAACCACCTGCAGACTTTGGTAGCTCCTCTGCACCCATTTCAAGTCATGGCAACTGCTACACTACCCAGCAGCAGGTTCCAGTCACTTGTGCCAGGGCTTCAGTGCTTTTCAGACAAAAACCATCAAGGGAAAAAGGTCTTGAGTGCAATACGGTGGCCCTTCTGCCATCTCTCCTCCCCTTCACTAGGGTGACAAGGCCACATTTCTCTCCTGCATGAGCTCATATCTCAAGCTAGAGAGCCAGATGGCACATGAGTGGAGGCGGCGATCCAAGCTTTCGGTGGTTAAGCTTTACCCCTTGCAGTGGACAGCATAAATATAAATACATGAAAGGAGTCTGATTGTTCAGGAAGGAACTTTTTAGAGAATTAAAACCAAATAATTTAAAAAAACCTAAAGCTGAAGATCCACAGCCTTTCAAGGCTGGAGGCAGGGCTGCAGCAGGGTCCTTGCTGATAGGCAGTAAATTATCAACAGACAAGCAATTATAAAGCTCTAAAAGTTGGTTGAAAAGAGATAAAACAGCCACAGAACAAGGATTAGTCAAAGAAGTTGAGAGGCAAGAAGGATTTTAAAGTCCAAATCCCCTCTAGAGTCAGGAAGTCACAATGGCAGGAGGGTGCCACCACCAGATACTCCCCAAGGAACATTTACACAGAAAGGATAGTTACACTGAGGTCAGCTGGGAGCTGCTGCCACAGCTGCTCTCGGGGCACCTGTTCAAGGCTGAGAGTTGTAACTCACATAAAACCCCTCACTGTCACCCAGGAGCCCTTGACCACCTTTCTCCCAGTACCTTCAGGCACTGAGGTGTATCCTCCAAGAACTAAGATCTTGGCTGCTGCCAGGCTGGTTTTCCCCACTGCAGCAAGTAGCATTTCACCCACTCACACCCACAGTACCCTTCTTCAAACTGGATGCTGCCTCGCATGGTTCCTGTGCCATGGCACTCCCAGAACTTCTTCCAAAATGTAAGAACTAACATAGGAGATGGAAAGGAGGGTCTGTATCCCCAGAGCTACTGATCTGAATATGATCTAGAAATTTTCAAAGGCTCTAGTCCAGTACCAGCTTTTGATTTTGACTGCCCACCAAGCAAACAAGTATACTTGTCCCAGCTGGTGTCCTTCCAGACTATGATCTTGCTGAGCATCCAATACACCAAAAACCAGTTGGCAACTGAGCAGCCTCTACATGCAGCTCTGGGAGGTCAAGACAGAAGCAGAACATGGATGACGGGGCAGTACTGGGGGGTGCTATGCTGTTCACCTTTCCCCACACTGACTCAGAACCAAGGTCTGTTTGTGGAGCTGGCCCCTCTCTCAGCACCAGGAACTTCCCACTTTGTTTTTTTTTTTCCAAACAAGTTCTTCCTCCTCTTAAAGTGAAGAAATCCAGACACAAAGTGTTTTCAGAAAGTCATTTGGTGCAAGGATTGAAGTCCCTGGCACACCCGGGGTGTGCAGGATCCCAGCCAGCAGCAAGCTTGCATTCTCTGGGGTAAATACACTTCCATTATCATTTTTCACAACAAGTGAAAGATGGAGGCCAGCAATAACCCCGAGGTGAGAGGCATCTCATTTTTCATCATTGGAGTATTTATGGCACAGCCATTTGCAGCATCTTGTAATCACTTTACTGCCTCCTTGACCCCTGGACCCCCTTATTCTGCATCTCCTAATTGCATCTGAACAACAGAAGAAAAGCAGCAAAGTGGAGAGATGCAGGAGCTGAATGGTTGGGTTGTGATACTTGGAAGGACAGCAGAGTTGCAGAGCCAGGCCTGGCTGTACCCACCACCACCAGCTTGCTTTGACCTCCCACAGGCTGGGAAACAGGAGCCTTCTTCCCAACACTGGGTAGTCCTGGGGATTCATCCCCCATCTCCCCAGTTTATTAGTAAGGTACAAAGGATTAATGAGTTTCCTCCAACACAGTGTGAAGGAGTAATAATTATAAACAGACACTGCCCAACATCCCAGTGTATTCACAGCCTCTCCTGGCAGGGCACTGGCAACTATGATATTTATACTGGCTCCAGAACCTGCGGGTTACAGCATCAAGCAAGGGAGATGTGGACCAGTGTGACAAGATGCTCAAGGGGGCCCTGCAAACATATCAAGCTACAAACCACCAGGGTTAGGAGGTACTTGGGTTCAGCAAGGATGATTGTTCCTGAAGGCCACTAACCCCTTGTCTGCCACTACACAAATAGCATCTACACACCAAGCAGTTTTGCTTTCTTACTTTTCCCCCTTCAAGCTTCTCAGCTTTTACACCATTCTTCAGCTGCTGGAGGATGTAGTTTCAGGGGTTGTGTCAGGCAGGAGATAGCCGAAGGGAAAAGAAATGTCCCACACTTTGCAAGTACTCGGCAGCAGCACAAAATCAAGAGATAAAGCCTGGTTGCCTGGGGCTAGCAGGGAGTCTGCTCGATCCCAGCCTGCCCCATACCGTGCACACCAAACTGGTGCAACAGGCTGTGGAGATCAGCTCTGCCTGAGAGCATTATACCGACTTCAACTTACAAGATAAATCCCAGCTGCATTATTTGTATTTATAGTCCTGCTTACAGAAGCATGAGCCACGTGTGGGATTTGCTGATGTAGTCCAAAAATCCACATTTTTGGACAAGAGCGTCAGTGATCTCACCCAGACATAAAGCGCAATTTAGGAGGCTGTTAAGAGGTTGCAGATTTATTTGGGAGTATAAAGAGACACCAGTCTGTCCGGAGGTCTTTTCTCCACAGCTTTTGGTAGTGTTCAGAGTGGCATAACTGCCCAGTTCTGCAGCCCTGTTGCTTTCTACCTGTATATTAGGGAATTAATTATAATTTCAGGAGAGGAGAGATGTCTTGCTCCATGAAAACACTGATGCGAATCAGGCAGGCAGCAAGGTCAGACCTCTGGTTAAAAGCAAAACTGGGGTTAAAGCACCAAACAAATATACTGGAAAATGTGCTGTTGAGAAAGAGGCATCTCCCAGGGCGGTGCCTCGTTGGTTTAACAGCCCTGGTTTCTAAGATGTTGTCACTACCACTGCACAGGGGAAATTAATTTATTACTTATTTTCTACAAGAGTCCCAAAAATGAATTATCTGCAAGTCTGATGGAACAGTCTAGTCCAAAAGAGGAGTTTTAAAGGGCCCTTTTTAAACCTTTCCAACTTGGTGTAGGCTTACAAGCAACTGAATAGCACCCTTCCCTTCCACACAGCCCTTGGCAGCAGCTGGAGGCAGCCAAGGAAAAGCTCGGCACCAAAGTGATGGCACAAACCAAGCTTCACTTAATGAAAAAACACACTTCTCATTGTGAAGTGAGCAGACAGCCCTGTGCAGAAAACATATTCCAGTCCCCTGAGCTATTGATTTTCCAGGGAAAAAGAGACAATCTAATCTTTTAAAGTTAGTTGCTTCAATCCCGGGTCTTGCAGTTGCTTCACTACAGTACCAAAGGCTGACTGTCCGTATCACCCCTCCCAGCAGGGAGCTCTGCATCCTGGCTGATGCTTCTTTTATTAAAAACGCAATCAGTTATAAGGAAAGCAAGAGAAAACACACACCAGAAGCTGAACTCCAGCTCCTAGGTCAGTAGTACAAGAAGTTTATATTCCACTTTCAAAACACCACAGTCATCTGCCTCTCCTGCTGACAGGTCAGGGAAAACCTCTTATTCACAAGGCCAGTTATTATCTGAAGATCCTTTTGCATCAGGAAACACAAGGGCTGTGGGGAAACTCCAAAAGAGCTAGTTTATCTGTCACAGGCATATGACAAGTGAGCGATGGAAAGAATTTATTGACAAGCCCACAAAAGAATAATGGAGCAGGATGAAGGAGGCCCGATTTATGCCACATTAACAAGGCTGTGTGCCAATTTCAACCTTATTAGTTTCACAATAAAAAATAGCTGAGAATAGAACAGCCTTCCCATCCCACATCCAGACACCATTTGTTTCAAACAAACTTGGCTCCTGTCCTCCTTCAACCACTTCAGAGCAAAGCAGCAACTCAACTGACCTTACTTTTCAGAAGCTGACTGAACGAGAGGACTCCAATCAGCCCCTAAGACTGGGGTTTTAGCCAAGCAAAGATGTATTTCAAGAGGTACCTGTAACAAACCATTAGGGCTATTGATATACTTAATGCAGTTCATACTGAGATGGCATATTCTGAACACTTGGAAAAGCTTCTCCTTTTTTTGAAGGCCTTTGGAACTTCACCTACGCTCTGAAGTAGTAGTTGTCTTTTCTGTATATTTGTTTCTATTTCTATATTAGTATCATAATAGACCACATCAGAGAATTTGTGGTAAGGAATATAATTCATAACTCTGTCATGAATACCTCTAGGGCATGGACGGTGACCCCAGATCCTGCTGTGTTCTTACTATAAGCTGGGGTAACCTGGAACATAATGCTACAGTTTGGGAGATTAAAAGAAGATAACATTACACCAACAGGGTAAATTTCGAACAGTTTTCCCTCCTTTCCCCCACTTCACCCCGGGAGACCTGGGCAAACACCCCAAAGCTTTTTGTTATGGTGTGAAATTCACTCTCCCTACTCCAGACACCTGCCACTGAAGCAGCTACCTTCCCCACCACTGCTTCTCAAGGTGCCTGGACACCAAGACCTGTAAGAATAAATATCCAGGAGACAGCAGCTGTGACCCATTTATTACCAGATGCTGCTGCAGGGCACAGCTAAGGAAGGTAGGGCAGAGGGAGAGCACTTGCTGCAAAGCAGACCCAGGTGTCCTTGGAAGAAGCACTCTGCTTGCAGCACTGCTCCAGCTCCCTCTCTCTCCTGCTCCAGCTCCCTCTCTCTCCTGCTCCAGCTCCCTCTCTCTCCTGCTCCAGCTCAGATCAAGCATGGATCTTCAAGTACAGCCATAAGGGCTCCCCTCATATCACTGCTGGGATGTAAAACACACAACAAAACACCCACAGAGGCTGGAATGCAACTATGGGCGGAGAAGCCACAAGAATTTCATGCCCTCAACAAGACTTGTCCTAGTGCAGGGAAATGTATCTGAAAAGATCTGTTTTGACAATAAAAATCAGAGACACCTTTACCCAGAGCAAAGGGTGCACGTGCATACGCAGCATGCTCAGGAAGGAGAGAGGCCGAGGAGGGAAGCAGAGCACGTACAGCAGTGGCACGAAGCCTGGCACTCCAGCCCACAGCTGAAGAGGGCCGGGAAGGCAGCGCTGCACCGAGGTGGGCAGGATCTACATCAACACTTATCAATTCAGCCTTCACATTTGCCGATTAAGTTCTGCTGGCACTGAGCAATTGTACATGTCCTCAGACTACCTCCTCACCCCCCTGCATAGCCTCCCGCAGCTGCAGCCCAGCCCCGCTCCGGTGGCTGGGTATTCTGATCAGAGCGTCAGGCTGGGGTGACATTGTCCCCTCCTGAAGAGGGACGGTAAGCGCCTGCAAGCCCGCTCATTTTATTCACTGCACAAGCACGTTTCCAACTGGGATAATCTCCATTAAACCATCTGCGCTCCCATCTTCGCCCGGCCTGCACCCGCTGGGCTGCCTGCGATACTGCAGCATCTGTGAACCGGCAGAAGCGGATGCCACGTCCCTTCCCCAATCAGCTACAAAACCAACAGAGACTCAGACAGAACAGATGCACCTGGTACCTCTGACGCGCTGCCGAGCCAGGCTACCAGGAATACCTGTGCCAGTGCCTCTTCTGAAAGGAGCATGGCTCTCTCTGAGAATTTAGAGCCATTTCCTTTCCATCCTGGGAAGACACCATGTCCCAAATTGCCAGAAGAGGAAGGCTGAGAAGGGGCTAGAGGTTTTAGCTACAACGGTGCAGAAGAGAAGTGCTGTTTGCCAGGTCATGAAAGCATTTTGGATCAGACGCTCTGAATGGCTGCTGATCCCCAGGATTTAATCTCAGTATCTGCTTTCTAGAAACAGGGACTATCATGTCACATTCTGACAGCACTGGAAGAGAAAGACAAGAAAGCATTACCAGACAGATTTGACACTTAAATCTGATGCCCCTTTCCCACAG
Organism: Ceyx melanurus; assembly: GCA_024611195.1. Taxonomy (NCBI): domain Eukaryota; kingdom Metazoa; phylum Chordata; class Aves; order Coraciiformes; family Alcedinidae; genus Ceyx; species Ceyx melanurus. Next base: position 31,314 of record JANHGL010020353.1, read on the forward strand.
CCTACACAGAAGATGCACAGCTGACCTTACAGAAAGCAGAATAAAGCAACTGCACTGAACTGTGAATTCAGCAGGAGAGTGCTTGACCCCATCCTCAGCACTGCCAGCAAGACAGCCAAGGCACTGGGGAGTCACTTCAGCTGAGGAGGACAGGACACTGAGGTGACCATCCGAAGCGAAGATAGAAAGCCATCGATCTGTTTTATCTGTAATCAGTGCTTGCCTGCAACAAGGTCGCTGGGCATCCAACACATTCCCACCTTCCAGCTTTTTTTTTTTCCTCCCATCCCATCTCTTGCCCCATGTGGTTTTGCCCTCACAGGTGTGAGCAGCACAGCAAGGCTCACCTTGTAACCATCCCAGGACTCCTACAGTCCCAAAGAAGAGGCAAATATCAGCAGCAAGAGATGGGACAGAAGCCAAAAAAAAAAAAAAAAAAAAGATAATATAATCTATTTCAGTATTTCCTGTGCTTGCCTTCTCCTGTTTGTTTTGCCAGCCTTTATTTTCCAAGGCAATTTACAAACATGAAGCAAGATAACCATTTGTTCAGACAAAGGTTAATAGGGGCCTAGCGGTCTCTGAAGACTCTGCAGTCACACTTAGGTGGGAAAATTTGGAGTAGCAATAAAGATGCTGCACAGACAAGTAAGTCTCAAGAGAAGAATTTAATCTGTCTAAATATTCTCATTATGTACATAGTTTTCAGCTTCCATTCACAGTGATCCAGGCAGACAGCTACCAGAGGTCTTTTTGGACAATACACCGTGAAATAGGATTTTTACATCAGTCATTACTCCCCTCTCCAGCCCCTGCTCAAAGAGTCAATGTTTGAAATGTTTTTTTGTTGAAGACAGTGTTAGGAGAGAAAGAGTCGACGGGAGGAAGGCAGCACAGATCTTTGGCAGACTGGTGGTACTTGGCACGAGAGAGCTCCCATTGGCACCGTTTTCCCAGAAAACCTCAAATAGATTCTTTCTCCTGGTAGTCTAAAAATGGCTTTCTGTGGGGTCAGGCACACAGTAAGAAATACAGCACCATACATTCAGAGACCTGCTTCAGTGGAATGGGCAAGAAGTTCCAGTTATGTCCACCCACCTTGCTCCCAAAAGTCATTTAAACCCAAATACAGTACTAAGATGAGGTGAGGAAACTAGAGGCAGGCATCTAGGACAAAAGGGCTGATCCAAAAAAACTCATCTGCTTTCTTTAGGGATCACAGTGTCCATCTGTCCCCTTGCCACAGGGGAACATAGCCTGCAAAAAGAGACCTTGTTTGTCCACTGAAACGTGGAACCTGAATTATTCCAACAAGCAAGAATTAAAAAGTCACAAAAACAGAGCAAGTTCTCTATGGGTATGATCCCCTGGGACCAAGACAATAGCCATGCTCCTGATGCATCCCACTCCTCCTTGCTTTTGTGTTGCCTTTTCCCCTTCAGACAGGCAGGTTTCGGCTTTTCTTGCATGTTCAAGATTCCATTTTGATACACAAGAAGCCTGGACCAAATTTATAGAGATATTACAGTGTTTTGCTATTAAGTTTTTACTTAAAGTCAAGAGATTTCCTACCCCTGCCCTCTCATCCCCAGGTTTCTCTCAGAAAATTAAAAAGCTTAACAACTGGTCACTAGCTCTACATTGCAAACAGGACAGTGAGGAAAAAAATATTAACCAGTATGGTCAGTCCAGAGGCAAACTTGGAGATGGTGTCACTGCTGCAGGTTTGAATGTTCCATAAATTATTGCATCTCTTAACCCTCCCTAGAGGCGTCAACACCATGTTTATTATTTGGAGAGTAAACCCACATAGGTCAAGAAGGGAGTGGGACCAGCAGAGCTGGTTGTAGTATGAGCCCCAGATTACTCCCATACTCACCCAGAAATATTAGAGACCTTAACAAAACCCCACAACTCGAGGTAATGCTGAAGCCCCCCAGTCTCCTGAACACAGTGACAGTGGGAACCACTCCCCTCCAGTAACTCACCACTGACTGGTACGTTCTCCCATAAACAACCCTTCCCTGCTTTGAGGGGGAGCAGAGCAAAGCACTGAAAGCCTCATCTCAATTACTGAGCAGGGAAGGATTAACCACTACCAAAGACTCTGCAGATATTTATTCTCCAAATCCACGAGAATACAAGCAGAGGGAAAAGATCCTCTGAGAGTTATGTACACAGACAGCAAGTCTAATGCTTACACAGTCTTAATTTTTTAATTTTTCAAGTCCTAACAACAATTATCTTCATGAATAATAGACATAATATCCCAGAGATGCAGGCAGTAATTAATGCATGTCTGCCTTTCCTGACTAGCTCCTTCTGCTGGGTCAGGGAGAGTTATTGAAATTCAGGAAGGAAATCTTCAATTTTCTGGAAGTTTTAAAGAAACAGACTAAGACACAGTTTAATAAAGCAATAATATTTCTCTTAAATAATTAACTAAACTCTGACATTCACTAATATTTCTGAGGCCCAGCTCTTACTTTTGCAATAATGCCAGAACACGTGAGCTCCTGGATGTGATCTGCTGGGGGTCCAACACATACTAAACTGCAGAACAGCTTCAAACAGTCTTTACCTCTGGAATCTCTGCACACACACGGCCACCTACACTTTTTTTCTTAAAATGCTCACTAGGACCCTTGCAGAAGCCATGCTATGCAGCACTTCCATATCACCCTCTTGTCATTATGCCCTACTGACATCTGTCTCCAGGTATGAGTGCTCCACTTTCAACAAGCTCAAGAGAAGCCGTGTTTATCATCCTTTGGGAAAAACCTTGATTCCACAGCAGAACCACAGCACAGTAATAGATGCAATAGACAATCTTAAACTAGACAGCAAGCTATTACTGAAGCAGCATACAGCACTGGATGTTGTTTAAGTGGACTGTTTTCCATCATCTCTCAAAAAGCAGATTCTCCTGCAGCATGAACGATTTTATTCACATAAAGAATGCACTCAAGACAGCTTAATATACTCGAGTATATTGACAACAATTACCTCAAAGCAAGAATTACTCAGCCAGCCACCAAAAAAAAAAAAAAATCCCACCCTTTGGCACGGACTTATCACCTGCTTAAGCTATATAAAACTCCACAACAAGGAGGACAAAACTCTACTTCAAATCATGATTCTCCTGATGGCCACCAAACTGACACAGACCCACATCACGAAGAACAGACAGGTGTATCTGGCTAAAAAGGTCAGAATGAACAAAAGCTTCACACCATTGTTGTTTACTGGAGCTGCATAATCTCTACAGGAAGAAAAGAAGTCCCTACCCAGTAGTAAAAGTAAAGTTTAACTGGAAAGAATGGCCACCCCAGTTTCAGAAACTCACCAGATACAGTCTGTAGGCATCAATTCGTCGAATTGGCCCCCAGCACTTGTCTGTATCATTATACTTTGTGCCATCTCCAACACTGCAAGAATGGTTGCCAGTGGCACTGCTGGGAAAGGAGGGAGAAACAAAAGACAGTAATTAACTCCTAGCAGATGTCTTTCTCCCTCCTGCATTCCAGAAAGAAGAATGGTCAGAGACCTGAAGAGTTCATTCTTCTCCTCCTTCCCTGAACACTGCACCTCCACCTTACAGAGCAGGTCACCAAGTATACACATTTAAATACAAATTCTTGAATTGCCTGCAGTTATTTACAAGTTTATCAAGCTAACAAGTTTGGGTCCTATATAGATCATTGAGGTTTTCAATTTCTAAGTCAAAAGTCCAAATCTAACCCAGATTTGATCAAACAAATCTCTTCCATTATCTGAGACAGTAACTGGTCTCAGTCCAGAGCTGAGCCCATGTAATGTCATCTCTCACTGGTCACAGACATGGTAAGCACCACACCTCTCACCCCCCCCCCCAAAAAAACCCACAAAAAAACCCAAAACAAAACACAAAAAAAACCCCACACCAAAACAACAAACAAACAAACAACACAATAAAAAGAGAAGATAAAATACTACACAGGGTATGGCAATTGAACTACTGAGCACCAAGTCCCATGTCAGAAGGTGCTGAAGTGGAAGTAACTTCACATTTGAGGACTCATCTGAAATCAGGTCAGCTACTTTCCAGGTGCTCGTGTGAAGAATATAAAACAACTTCACCTTCTCGCCCACAAACAATGAGCTGTCCTTGAATCACTCTCCACTCTGGACTTCAGAAAGTAGAGCTGATCCCCATCAGACTTATCACCCCACCAAATCCAAAGCCTGCTCTCTTCTCCATTAGCACAAAGCCCACAACACTAAGCACACTTACCAAGTCACTTGCATGAGAGAGACTGGTACAGCTGCTGCATAGATTGCCAGGTCCCCATAGAGGTAGATAATGATGCAGAAATAGAAGAGGTTGACACCCACTGCAGGAAAAGAAAATATTGTATACAGACAGTAGAGTACACAGTGACTCAAACCCTACTCTTGAAAGACACAAAAATTTATCAAGGTCTTAAAAATAAATCACCATTTGCCTCCATAGTCTACTGCAGTGAACTCTACCCAAGGATCACATTAGCATCTTAGGGAACCTGGCCACAGCACAGGAACTGGTGGGACATGAGGTGCCTCAGACCTCAACTCTGCCTCCTTCAGTACTTGGCTCTGATGTTGGGCTCCTGGTTCAAGCCCATTCTCCATTTGGTGGTCAAGATCAACGGGTCTCACATAAGTCACCTGCCAGATGATGCTGTCAACTTGGAACAGGCAAACATCCAGCAGATGCTAACAGATTTGGTGTGATTGCAGCTTTACAGTCAAATGAAAAGATGCTTTAAGTCTCTGTTGATTGCAAACCCTCTGCTTGCAAACCTGCAGGACCTTCACAGCAGGGATTTGGCTCCACAGAGCTCAGGGTTCCTCAGGGTTGGAATGGAGCTGCTTTGGGAGATTCCTTACCATCAGCAACTTGACCAACCAAGGTTCAAATCTGTAAAGCTTTAAAACTGTTTCTGCAGCCCTCTTACCCTACTGCCACAGCAGGCACTGTTCCTGCCCCATACTGTTTTCTTGCATCATTTTCTTTGATTTTTTATTTTTTTTTAAATACTTGTCCTGCCTTCACCTATAAGATTAAAACAATCTTAGACAAGTTAATTGGGTGCACAGAACAGCTTTACTGGGGCACAACAAGAGACTGCTGTGGAGGGCTAAAATCTGCAGGGATAAAGAAATGCTTGATGAGATTCTGGGATTCTCTTCTTCAAAGCAAGTCATAAATCTCACTAAGGAAAACCAAACTGGAACATACATTAGTCCAGATACAGGTAAGCTTAAAAAAAACTCAAACAACCAAAAAACAAACCAAAACAAACCCTCAGGTGTGTTTCATTTAGGAAGCTGACACTGAAGGAAAGCTCAAGGAACTGGTGCATACTCTCCAGTTGGAATGCCACCTGATGCTTAATCCTAAAGCTGTTTGAGCAAATCAACTCACCTCTGTAAGCCTTGCATGTGGCAAGTACCCACCAGGGCTCCCTCCCTGTAGGGCATGGACTAACCCTGCGGCGCTTGCATGCCAAGCATTTTATCATGTTTTGCCATCATTCTGAGCCTGGATCTCTCTATGTCAGGAAACATTAACAGGAATTTTCTTTTTGTTTAAATAAATTATTCAATATGCTGAGCCTACTTAGCATAAAGCATTCCTTAAAAAAAAAAAGGGGTGTATTGGGAAAGCAGCAAGAAAACTTCCCTGCTTGTGTACAGCAGCACACAGAGCCAATGCTTTGGAGTTGTTCCTGGTTTGTCTAACAGACAAATGGATATCTTACAGAAACTGTCAGATCATTTCATATAGTTCCCCCCTTGTACTCTTCCTGTGTGAAAGATGAGATGGCTTCACAGTTGATGAGTCTCTGCATTGCTTTGAAGATGGCAACATACTACCTACCAGTTTTCTCCTGTTTCCCATTAAAAATGGTTTAAGGATGTAAAAAATATCTGACATAGGACAGAAGCTGCATGACACAGGACTACACAGACTCTGATATAGATTCTGTTTTGGGATCTGCTGCTGATCTCAGGCCTCAGCTGCCAACTGCCCCCAGAATAAGGCTAGTACAGCCAGCACACTATATCCATGCTCCAGTGCCCACTTCTGTCTGTGAGAAGTCCAAGTAACATCCCTCTCCCAAACTCATCCTCTTGAAGGCAGAAAGACTATAGCATCAGTTCTTTTATAAACTGCTGCTGACCCTCCCTAATCAATATTTTCATTACTGGACACAAAACAGGAAAAAAAAAATCAATGACTTCCTGTGGGGAAACAGCATGATAGATGTGCCTGGAATCCATTACTGCAATAAATGACTGCTCAGCCCCACAGGAAAGCACCCAACACGGCAAATTAGAAAAAAAGAAAAAAATATTAAATTAAAAAGCAGTTCTTCAGAGCCAGCTCTTTTGAAAGAGCACTCAGACCCTTCACAGCCTAAACCTAAGTCTGCTCCCTTTAAGAAAGCAGACAGTCTGAAATTGAGATTTATCCCCAGCTTACCGACCAGGACTGCAGATTCAACTGCTGTCACCTCGGTGAAAATAAAAATCAGTCAATAGAAAGAAGCAGAGAACTCACTAGAAAACAGAGGCTTTGAGATCTATTGCAAAGCTTTCACCATCTTTCCCTCAGAAAGCTTGAAGCCCTCAGACACATTGGGTTTGGATCCATGCTTTGTGTATTGTGAGCAAAAACCCACCCAGACATTTGTTAAAGTGCAGAGGGTGGTGCTTGGAGCTGGGACTTGCCAAGCGTGGACTGGTTTCTCAGCACTAGGCAGTAGCAACTGGTCACTGAGCAACTGCCCTGATGGAGGGTCCTTCCATGCAACCACCAGAAGGAAGTACTTCAGCAAGGATCTTCAAAGGGAGGTACTTAACTTGGCTCTTCTCTGCAACAGCTCAGCAGACGAGAGGGTGTCTCTGAACTAGAACATGGCAACAGCCCAGGGATGGAGCCTCATTGCTAAGCACAGAGGAAGGGAAAGCAGCAGGTGAGTTCCAGGCACCCCAGAACCTTTACTGGTTATACCTCATCTCATCAGAAAGTCAGCAATTGTTTCAAGCTATGGTCTGCAGCTGCTCCAGCTGCTTCCCTGTTGAGGGATTCATCCCTTTGCACTGGGCTGAGGAGGTCCCAGGGAGGATCCCTAACACAGAAATCAGATAACTCTGGCTAAAGCAACATTAAGAAGAGAGATTAAGATTTAGATACTAAGCAGTTTATATCACTTTGCTAGGAAGTATACATCAGTGCCTGACGGGAAAGAGGACATGGATTTCCAGCACCCTCTACTGACTTGAGCAGCAGCCAGCAACAGGGTAGACAGGTCAGGAAGGCAACCAAATGCCTGGCTGTCTTTGGGGGGTCTCTACCATCTCTCCCTGTGAAGCACTTGCAAAGAAAGGGCCTTCTGGAAGTTGCCTATGGGAGCACTGTGCCTCTGGTGATCACGAGCCCTCCTGCAGCTGAACAGGCCTCTGCAGCTAAATCCTCAGCAGTACTGCTAAGCCCTGTTACATGGTGCTTGCTCTCAAAGAACATCCCAAATATTACTCCCCAGAGGATGGTTGAGAGATAGAGAAGCATTCACAGCATTTTATAGATGGCAAAGCACACAAGCAAGAAAACTCACCTAAAGCCAGAGCAACCCACTGCTACAGGCAAGCCCAGGAACAAAATGTTTCTGGGTCTCCAACCCACAAAGTCAACTCTCCTCTCCTCTGACTATAAAAGTGTCAGCCTGATCCAAGGTGGATTATTTTGATAGTCTTAAGTGATTTGAATATACAAAGGCCCAGAAGAGGCATGCAGGGAAATTACAAAGTTTTTTTCAATTGGATTTTAAAAACAGAAATAATATAGATCAAAGAATCTTCACTTCTTAAGCCCAGCTGTCCTTCAGAGGCAAGTCTTACATTGGCATAAAGCTGATGTAATGTAGTGGAAAAAAACAGCCCATGGCTTCTCTGTAAAGTGGCCAGCAACCAAGAGAAAATGTCACTTTCCATAAGAAATGGGGCCTGACAGGCTCAGAACTGCACAGCCATGGTGTCTGAGGAGTCCTGGCTCTGCACGGCATTCCAAATGTACTGTTTCACAAGGTGCAGAGTGTCCAGCACTAGCTTTTGCATTTCCAGAGCAAGCAGCAATGGATGTGGCTTTACTGCAGTTCTGTTACAAGTTTCTTCCTTGGCATACAAGAGACATTTAAAAGCAAAAAGGCAAGATAGCTGCCTATCATCTGCACACGAGGGACCCTTTCAGCAGTTCACATCCCAGCAGCTCTCTTGGCCGCTCCCCAGACATGCACAGTTCTCAGCAGCTCTCCCCAGACGTCTCTCCTTCACACTGGTACTTATGGGTCTCAAGGAAACCTGAACATCTTATTCTCAAATGCTACAACCAGGATGGAACTAGTAAACACTACAGATGGGCTCTGCTGCTTTAGACAGCAGAGATCACAGAGGACAGATGGAGGTCAGTCAGGTTAAGGACAGTCACAAAAGGCACTGACTTACACTTCCCTGTCTCAAGAAACTGGACCCACAACCCGCAGTGCTTTGGCTAGTTCTGCTACCACCACAACACAACCCCCCCTTCAGGCAGGTTCTGACTCTCCAGGAACAAAGATACTCTACTTTGTAGAAACACCACACAGGGGAATGAATACAGTCCACAGAGAGAAGGAACAACACATGGGTAGAATAATCACAAATTCAGGATGCAAGCCCGCAGTGAGAAGCACACAAACTTCAGGAAAAGCCCCACACTGTGTGCAGGAGGATCTGAAAGGACTTCTGAAAATGGGAATCACTTACCTTTGTTGAAGAACATTGAAGCCATCTGGCCCATTTCCACCCTCTCAGTGATTTCAAAGATGTTGGGTGAGCCACGTCTCTCTGCAAGTTGAAAACAAGTGTTTCAGTCCCTCCAATAAACCCAGAGGCCAAATTATCTGAAGACACTCCAAAAGTTCTAGTGACAGCCTGAAGGACAGTATTGTATGTACAGCTCCACAGCTGCAGAGTCACTGGGCCAATTACTCCACAGAAGTTAGTTTAAAAGTGTTTTTCAAAGTAAGATGTTCTCATCTTAGTGACCTCAAAGGAAAAGATCTTTATCAGACAGCAGAAGATGAATTGAATTCTCAACGAGTCTTATCTTGCAAGTGCTAAGGACTTTGGGACAAGAGCACATGAAATTAAGGGTGAAATGGACAAAAGAGTCCTGCTCCACTTACTGAAGCCCATGGGGACACTGTCTGCAGAGAAGCATGAACTGGATACTTACGAACTGACAGGATAGGCCGTGTCTCTGCTCGCTCATAGCCATCCGGGAGGAGAGCATCACTGTCAGATACTCCAGAGGAAGAATCCTCATCCTCATCATCCTCCTGGAAGCAAAGACCAGACCACTGCTGAGATGTCTGCTACTCACAGTACAGGCTGTAGCACCACCAGTGTCATGTTATCACTTTCAGAAACTCGAAGGAAAGTCCCCAGCTGGGACAGGCAGGACACGTAAGCAAAGACAATACCAGGGAGCCTGTGGCATGATGACGTGGAGAGCAGAAGGTGGCACTGGCATAACAGGCTGAAGTGAGTGACAGGCTCTCCTGTCCTAACCTAGGTCATGCACACAGCAACAGTGTCCAGGTTCATGCAGTAACACGTGGCACAAGGAAGTAAAACTTTCAGCATATCTACAAGGTTGCAGAACTGGTAAATAAAAAAAATCCAAACATACATAGTCTTAGCTAGTCAGAGCAGACAGGTCTAGCTCCTAACTGCAACCTGCTAACAATAGGCAGGGATCTAAATCAGTGAATCAGTGCAAACAATTACACCTCACACTGATCCAGAGAAACCAATAAAGCCAGGATTCAACAAACCACAAATTTTACAGCAAGGACATACTTCAGGACTGTCCACTCCCTGGGATACAGCCTGAGTGACAGCAAGCACATTCCAGCCTGTCCCACTTAAATGACCTGAGATCAGCAAGCATTTCTAGACCTCAGCAAACTCCAAATGGCAAGAATATATTGGCTGCTACCTATGTTCACTGAGCAGCTCTTCTGGGCAAGGAGAGCACCATCAGTAAGAAATGTGAACAACAGAAGAGATTTTTCAAAGCAGGAACAGAAAATCCTGTCTTTAATGAGCAATCCCATAGGGAACTAACAGCCGTTTCTTATATGGCAAAGTTAAGTACAGCAGAAGTTTATTCCTTTAGAGTTCCTAATGAGGCAAGGCAAGGATGCAGAGAAATCTAAGGCAAGTCCTACTGGATAAAAATGAAACAAAACAACAAAAAAGCCCAAGAGTAAATCTCTGATTAAACCCCACACGAACCTTGCGTTTTTCCATTCTCTTCCATCGCAGCTGAGCGTTTGCAGCAGCCATGGCTTCCACCACAAAGGTCGTAGTCATATAGCTAGGGACAGAAATACCACTGACATCAATAATAGTCGAGAACTGTCACTGAAGGGAGATGGAGAATTATTCCCATCTGTTTGTAGGAACAAACAAAGCAAACCAGCCCTTTCACCAGCTCCCCACACCCTATGTTTCTGGCACAGTGTTTCACCTCCATTTGCTGCTCCCTTCTGTCTTGAGATTAAGGTGTTCAAGCAGACTACAAAATGCAGTAAAACAGAACACGTCCTTAGATTTAAGAAGGCACTGCAGATCTCTGGAAGGCACCTTCCTAGCATGCCTGGAGGCTGAAGAAGGCAAGATGACTTTGCCTGTTGTTAGAAAGCAAGCTTCCTTCCTCCTTTTAGAGCCTAGGACAAACCCAGCACTATTCTGCAGCTTATCTACCAGGGTCTGTGGCAAAGCTACTTCAGTCCCTTAAAGGATCTCAAAGAAGGCTTCAGAAGCAAAGCAGCAATACAAGACCAAGGAGCAGATCCCCATGTGCACACAAATACTCTTTGCTGAAGGCCAGAAAAGCTGTCCAGGGAGACAGTGAGAGCCACTGCCAGAAGGAATATCATTATCCAAGCTAAAAACAGGACAAAAAAAATAAATAAATCAATCTTATTTAAGACTTTAAAGTGCTTTCTCTCTGCTTCAGGAACTGGACTGACTCATCAGGCTCACGTGAGAGTTTAGCATGGCAAGAATTAAGAGGCAGCAGCCTTGCCCCGAGGCCTGTGGAGCAATTTCCGCCTGGGTTCCTCTGGCATGAAGGGTCCCCGGGGCCCACAAGGAAGCATCAAGCACTAGAAAAAAGGCAACAGGGCAACACAGCTCCCAAGGCACATAGTACTTTGATCTGCATCTTCTCTGTTTAATCTGGTGCAGTTTGGCTACGAAGACTTGGAGAGTTGTGCTCTCCTGCTGACCTTGAAGGATCAAGGTGCCAAGTTTCATACACTGAATTTATGCTTTTAAACTAAATCACCTAAAAGGAATTGCTTCTAAAGCTCCTGGTGACTGGTACTTCCAGTTTACATTTTATCAAGCCTCTGCAGCATACAGCTTAGAGGTGGAGGACTTGCAAGCATGAATACAGTCAATACTGACCACATTGTACCTCTGTACAGCAGCTCCCAAAAGCATTGCCCCCAAACCACATCCAGGCTGGCAGAGCTGGTTACTGACAAGAGAGGAACTGCTAAATTCCATCCTTACAAATGGCAGGAGGAGATTTTGGTTTGGTTTATTTCCAAGCAAGAGGCAAGCAGGGATCCACAGCCCATCAGAAGACAGCAATTCTATTAATAACTACTGAGAGATCAGTGCTGTACCAACAGCCTTCAGCTCCACCTGCTGCTGCAGCACAGAGACATCTGGGCAGAAGCTCCTGGTGAGACAGTGTTGAAATCAGGGGACCAGCTCCAAGGTCTCAAGGAGCAAAGGCATGTAGGGAGTAAGACAAGCCTGGCTATACAGTGATTTGTTTTCCTGACACTCCTGCAGCTTCCCAGAGTGCTGCCAGAAGCCAAGAGAAGGCCAACACAAGAGGTCTCCATCACATCTGCAAGTCACAGAGCAGAGAAATGTCACCTCTGACCTGGTGAATGTTCAGGGAACACTTTTTGCCACGACAGAGGCAAAAAAAGGAAGCTGAAAGTACAGAATGCTCTGGACAGGAGAAAAAGCCTCTCATCAGTGAGGAAACAGGATGCAGCACCTTACTGCAGATGGTCAGAAAATGCATCCCTCAAATAAGGTCCACAAGCAGCACAACTGCAGAGACCAACAGTCCAGCAGCAGAGGAACAGGATCGGCCAAAAAAGCAGCAGAACCCTTGGCACTGTCCTTAGAGCCCTACTACACCAAACCTCCCAAATCCCCCGAAGACACACACTCCCATCCTACCTCATGAAGCCCAGGAACATCAGGAGGATGAGGCTGACGAGCCACCCTGCAGTAGCAAAGGCCTTCGGCATGGTCAGGGCTCCTGTCCCGACGATGAGGTTGAACATGTAAACCAGACCCACCTGCAATCACCCAGGAACCCAGCATGAGGCTGCAGCCAGACACCACCCAAGGTGCAGGTACTGACTAAACAGAGCACACAACCTAAGCACACAGGGTGAGAGCAAGTCCATGCTAGAAATAAACAGCAGAGGGGACTGACATCTGAAGAGAACAAAGTGAGTGTTGGCACATTTCTTGAGAAACATATTCCTCTCCTTTTTTCTAATTATTTTTAAATATAACTCTTTTTTTTCCCCCCTAATTTTTAAAGTTAGAAAGTACATGAGCTTTTTGTTTGTTTTTGAGACCACTGCCTTCTACCAGAAGGGTCTACACTGTGGACTAGGGTCTCTCCTTGTTTTCTGACCTGAACCCAAGTAATCATGACTACCCACATAAACTACTTTTCTGAATCTCTTGTTCTTCTTTACCCTTAGCCAAGCAGGAAATATCCCTTCAGAATTCTATTTCAAAGCCATTTTATCAGTAAGCAGTTGAGTACATTCTGAAGACAGGATTTTATTTCTAGAAGGGAAAGGATTTTATCCTTTCTGGCAATGACTGTTTTGCTGCCTAGGGGCAAAAGATAACTGTGCACCTGGACATAACACCCCAGACTATAAATTTAGCTGAACTCAAGATCAAAAATTGCCCCAAAGTTGGTTTGGGTTTTTCCTATATAGGTCAGAGCCTCTCCAGAGAAGAGACAGCAAAAACTGGGTCTGAGTACACATTTCTGGGTGTGGAGCAATTATTATTGGGAGAACTATTCCCAGAGACCCCATGAGCACTCCTGCCCTTCCTTCACTGATATAAGCACAACAAATTCATCTTTTGATGAGTCTCCCAGAACAATACAAAAAAACAGCCATTGCAGCTTGCAGGAGTTATTTTCATTCAGCTGGCTGAGCTGTCATTCCCTGAGCACAACTCAAATGCCCAAGGCCATAAGATACTCTTCAGTGAAGGACTCTTAAAAAAAACCTCAGGTGATTTTACCTGACTTTGGACAAGCAGACAGAGCTGAGAATGGTGCCCATGTGTTCAGTCTGGCCAGACACCTTTGGGGAAAGAGAGTCAGAGCCTTTGAGATCAGACTCTCTGAAATTCGTGCAACACATAACAACCTAAGAGCACATGACACTGATCCTGCAGGGTCCAGCCATCCCAGTTACTGTCGTGTTCTCCATTTTCTCAGTTTTGACCTATTTCTGCAGCCTAATACCCAGTTGTTCTAAATTCAATCATTAACATGGGGAGGAAAGTTTGGAAGCCAGCAGATAGATTTCAGAACTGGTTCTATATTCTGTGAGTTCACATCATAAAAAAAAAATAAATAAAAATAAATGTTTACAAAGTGTTGTTCATAAGAGCTGACACTATATGAGCCACTTGTGGCTATGAAAACTAGTATTTCCAGTAACATAGGAAAGCAGTAATTGACTCTGCAGTTTCACATTACAAGGAAGAAACACCTTGATTACTGATTTCAGGTGAAGTGGTTTAAAACAAATCACTACAACAGCTATAAGTAAATGTTTCCCCCAAAATTTCTTAAAGTAAAAAAGAGCAAAGTGGGATGGTTTTAATGTCACAACTCCCTCTGCTTACATCAGATTAACCACAACAATTTGGGTTGTTAAAAACATTAACTTAAGGAAAGTGGGTAGAAGGATGCAAGAGTTCGTATGGGACATGAAGCTCTTTCAAACACTTTTAGAACTACACCATAATCAGACATCGTTCTTTTACATTATATAAGCTGATCTGTGATGTAAAAAATACCCCAACAATTACAAGTACTATGCATTTTTAATTACCCTTTGACCTCCATCATCTCTCAAAGCATGGAGATTATGTGCACAGGGATAGTAGGAAATGAAAACACTTGTAAGCAAAGCCATGGGTGTACTTACATAGGGAGAGTAGAGCTCTCCTGTGTCAGTAATGCCACCAGCCATGCTGGAGGTGGTGGGAGGCTCAGAGCAAAGTCAGGAGGGTGTTTTCAGGAGGGTGTTTTCAACCTCTACTGCCTTTAACCTAAGGAAACATCATAAAGCTGCATTAGCTTTGATGGGAAGAAGAGGAACTCATGAGTCAGCTTTTGCACATCAGTCTCTGATACTTGAACAACAGGGGATGTCAGCAGGACCTTGCCCCTCGGACAGACATACCCCCCTCACCAGCACCACTTGGCTCAGTGCTCTACAGAAAGAAGACCTGTTAAACTAGTTTAAAGGTAACCAAAAGGCCGTGCCCTTTTGCAGCACTTGCTGGCCAAACTTCACCTTCTCCAAACAGCCAGAGGGGCCATTTCAAACACAAACCTCAAGAGGAAGAATTCCTGCCTTGAGGATGACAGAGCATGTGCATCCTGCAAATTGAAGCAATGAACTGCCTACAGCTTCTTCTCGTAACCTCAAATAAAGAAATAAGCAAACAAATGAAAACATCAGAGGTATAAAAAAAAGCCAATAAGTTTTGTTATATGCACCAAAGTTCCAAAGGAACTTCACGTTGACGTAGAATGTGAAGGGGGAGGGAGAACCCAAAAGCCTTCTGAAAGGGCTCAGAGTCAATAAATAAGTAGCCATAGCTGAATTGCTTAAAAGCTTTATGAAATCCCTCTCACTTCGATACGTGCTCCTACTGAGCCAGACCTACTGGGAAAAGTCATCAGCACAAGCTGCACAAGCTGAGCGCTCTGCTCACAAACCCCAACGGGACCACGCCGGTGACAGAACGGGCAGCGCAGCTCCCAGCGGGCATCGCTACACGGGCCCCCCAGCAGAGAAGGCCAAACACCTTTTCGAAAAGACCTCGGCCCGAGTCACCGCAGCCAGGCTGGATAAACGAAGGAAGCAGCAAGACCGTGGACACCGCCGAGACACGGCCGGGGAAGGCGCGCTGGTGCCGGGCACTCACCCCAGCCCGGGAAAGGCCCTACCCCAGGACCCGGAGCCTGACAAGGCCCCTGGAGCTCCCCGGCCCTGCCATTCCCGGTTGCCTCCAGGCCTGCCCCCGCGCCGGCAACGCTGCTCGCCCAACCCGCCCTCACTGGGACTTCTCGCCTCCAGCCCCACAGACGTGCCCCGACTGCCGCCCTTGCACCGTCCCCTTCCCACCCACCGACAGGGACCGGCCGCTCCAGGGCACTCCCACTCCACACGGAGACCCTCTCCCAGGCCTCACCCCGCAACCCCGCCCCCACACCGGGACCCCTCCCTCTGCCTCACCCCGCACCGGGATTCCCGGGACGCCGGCAGCCGAGGCGCGTGCCGGCAGCCCCGCCTCCCTCATCGCGGGTCGCTTATGGCGCACGCGCCAACCGCGCGGAGAACTTCCGCACACGTGATTGGCCCCGGGGGCGGGGGCGGAGTGAAAGCGCCGATCCCGATTGGGCGCCGGAGGTACGTGCATGGCGGCGAGGGGGGAAAAGGGTAGGGGCGGGACGAGGAGCGGTGGGGGCGTGGCGAGAGGCGGTAGAGGCGGGGCGAGAGGCGGTAGAGGCGGGGCGAGAGGCGGTAGAGGCGGGGCGAGAG
>JANHGL010020354.1:0-36908 GCA_024611195.1 Ceyx melanurus
CTTGGTCTAGGTGCCCCTGCTCAGGCAGGGGGGTTGGACTGGATGATCTTCTAGCTCCCTTCCAACCCCTAATATCTATGATTCTGTGATTCTATGAAGCTAGGATTCTAACTGTTACTACACTTTCACCCACTTACATTTAGTGATTGCCTGGGAAGACAATGTGATTTCATTAACAATACTCTACAACAGCATTTATTCTGGTTATATTGTGACATAACCATTGCATATAAGAGCTGTACCTCTGAAATCAGCACACTAATGCTACTGTAAAAGGTAGCAAAATTGAGATTGGGTTTAATCCAAAGAAATTCCTATTAATATTTCAATCAACAAATAATAAGAAAAAATAATGGTAAAAAACACACACGTATATTCATAACTTTTCAGACACTATTATTATATCTACTATCAAGTCCATGCTGCAGCCCTAGGAACTCTATTGCACCTTACCTGTGAGTCACAGGCACATTCTGTTCTCATGACTTTCATATCATAAATGAATTTACTTTAACACTACTGGAGGAATCGATGTTGTGAGTTCACAGAATGGTCAGTGAAAGTAGTTCCATATATCAAGCAGAAGCTAAATATGAACTATTCTGTCATATACTGAATCAGTTCACAAGAACTGTAGATGTCACTACAAGTTAGAGGTGTACAACAGTAATGGCTTCTTCTTCACCGTCAAGAAATACTGAGATCTTACTACACCTTATTGCTAGAGATTAGGATTTGATCAGGCTTGTGATATGGAACATTATTCACTACTACAATTAAATAGCCACAATCAGAAATACTTTGACTCCAAGGTTGACAAAACTGATTTTTTCCCATTGCACACCATATTCCTACATCTCACCTGAAAATTATGTTGTCTGAAACATCCATTACTCCTAGTAGGATTTTATGCATATGTGATTACTTTCCTTTACACTTGTGATAGATATGATTGTGGTTTTTTTTCTTTTTCTCTATGAAAGGGGTATTTCAGAGGTATTCATATGGCAGCCAGCCCTTAAAGCAGATCTGCATAGATCAGAGGAATACCCAAAAGCTCTGAATAATATCTACAACACTTTTCCAATGTCTACAAGGACCAAATAGCCAGAGGTATTACCATGAAAGACTGACACTGAACACTGTATTCATGTCTAAATGCCATCTATATGGCAATTCTGATTCCAAAGTTTGTAAAATAAATCATATTTCAGTGCTTTGCTTTTCAAAGAAGCTACCTGACACCAATCAATGATGTGGAATGAGGGCAACAGACACCTAAGGGAGACAGCAAAAACAGAGCCAGGAATCCAGTAAAAGGTAGATGAATTTATCACCTATTTGCATACCTGGGGAACACTTGACTAAAGTCATCCAGCAAGTCTTATTTTTTTATGAAGACTTCAGAAGCCAGGCATTTAATGAAGACTTCATTTCTCAAATGTCTATTTGGAGGAAAGTGATTCAGGCCAAATCACCTAATACCACTAAAATCAAATGAGTCGCTCAAAAGAGTAGAAAGGAAAAGTTAGAATTCTCTCTTCTCCTTCATATTAACAAAAAAGTGGGAAGGAGAGTAATAAGGAATAACTTTTCTTTCCAGAGCAATAAGAAAGCAGTCAAACTCTGGAAGATGAATATCGCATCATATGTTGTCAATACATTGCAGTACCAGATCAATGACTATCAAGTTAATTTCATATTTACTCTTGTATCATAAATCATAAAGAATGCGATGTCAATACAATGATCTGGTCTGCAGCTTTCATTTGAATTCAAGTCAATTCTTTTAATACTCACTGCTTTCTTTGAGAATATTAAGACTTTTTTTGGTTAATGTTTCGATTTTTGTTGGGTTTTGTTTTGTTTTGTTTTTTAGCTTACAAAAACATTCCAAGGCGTGACAGTGTCTCCCTCAGTTTCCCCCAGTCACTGCACCTGGCTGCTCTGCTATACTAGCACATCACTTAGCATTAGTTTTTAATAAACTACTATATTACACTAGAACAAGCATGCATACTTCATGTCCTTTTAGGCAATTCTTTATAGTATTAGTTTGTATATACTAAAAAATGCAAACAACAAATGAAGTAAACTAACAAAAAAACCTAAACCAGACATTTTCATGATAAAAAAATGTGCGTAAGGCATGTCGCAATGATAAAACCCCGTGATCTGTGAGATACTTTTGTGTTTAGTGCCATATAATCCACATATGTAATTCTTAATTAAGTGCCATAAGCTGTAACAGAGATAGGGGTGTGGGATATTCTTTCTAAATTACTAGTAGCAGCTACTTTTCCAATGGGAAATTCCTAATGGCAACTAGAGCTAACACGCCTGCGTATGGAACCAAGCACCTAAAGGTCAGTTGACAGGTGGAAAATACTTGCTGACAATGACTTTCTGTCATGAAAACAACTCAAATCCTCTATTTCCCCTGTTATTGATTTAATCAAATTACTGAAACAAGTAGTACAGTCTCCCTAAAGCTTACCTGTATTTTCAGGGCTGGGAATTAAAATGTTGTGCGTAGACCTGCCCTTTGCCAACTGATGTCAGGACCTTTTGTACTGGCTGCCAGTCATGGGAATCAGCAACTTTGGAGAACACCTTCTAGTTTCACATTTCACACTACACATTTTACAAACAGCACTAGGTCAACTGTCAAAACAGAAATGAGAGGCAAAGGAAGGAAGTAAATAATAACACGTATGAACAAACTCCTATAAAATTGGTCTTAAATACTTGAATCTGAAGATCTAAAGTGCTGAACTGTATTCACAAAAAAAACCTGACATAATTGCACCTTACAGATCAAGGCACTGATTATTTCAGAAACTTCACCTACATTTTTATTCTCAGGGACTACGTACACGAAGCAGAAATAGGGGAAGAAGAGAGAACTTGTGTCTCTATGAAGCAGTCAACTTCCTTCAGGTTAAAATCCTCAAATGATGCTTTTAATGACGGGAAATCATTCTCGTGTGCATGTACCACAGCTTTCCATACAAATGTGAAGAGAAGGAACTCCCTCAGCACCCAAACATCCTCTAGAAAAGGCAGCCTGCATGTCATCAGCCTGCATGTCACCCCACTGCACACATACTTCCCCTGCACACTCAGTTTTCACTCTCCCTCTTCTTGCCTGATGCATCTGACAGCCGAGTCCTTTGCCTTTGCTTTCCTACCTGCAGTATAAGCCATGTTGATGGAGCAAGAATAGTTCTCAAAATGAGCTGCTGGAAATTTTTTCTATGAAAAAATATGCAAGCTGATTCAAAAACACCACATCCATAGAAGTTTGAAACCTTAACAAGGAAAGTGAAACATGTAGAAAGATAAATGAACAGAAGTAAAACCACTTGGGTCCGGAACTCAAGCTGCTGGCATTTAGAGACTTCAGTAAGTGTAAGAACCAGACTCATATTTACTGAGTTCTGTGATGTGCTGCTGAGCTCTGAATTCATCTTCACACCATTAGAGTTTAACATTCCTAAAGGGAGATGCTGTTACTATTGACAGACAAAAGATGCTACCCATATGGGAAAGGGAGATGTGATAACTTTTATATTAACAAAATAGTTTATATTTCTTCCTTGCATCCACAGAAAAGCCTTTTCATATACAAAACAAGAAAGACATTTAAAAACCTCTTCAAGAAAGCCAAACCAGCAATTTTTCACAGCCAGCTGGACTCAGTCAATTCCTGGCTGGACAGATAGATGTCCATGTTTAATGCATGGCTATAAAACTATATGCATTTGTGAGAGCTTCTACTTTATTCATCAAAGTGAAGACAAATAACTATTACGGTCTATTCATTCTACCCATTAAGATATCTGCTGAATCTTGGAAATCAGTAAGGTTTTTTTGTTCAAAAAAATATCACTCCTAGCAGTAAAAACAGGCAAAAAAAAATCTTAAATGGCACAGGAGGCTTTCTAGTTGGTTTTTTTTTTTATTACTCTCTTCACTGAAAAACAGAGGAACCACAAGCTCATAAATAACAGAGCAATGCCAAAATTGTTCTAAAACCACTGGTATAGTTTAAAAAGCACTGTGTCTTAACATTAAAAATTCAGAGCTGATGTTAATTTTTTTAATTTAGCAACTACATTAAAATGTATGTGGATGACACAAGGGCAGTTATGTTTTGGGGCAAGCTTTACTCAACAAGATCCAACAACTGCTGCCTCAATTCCTCTTGGTCTCCCACCACTCAATTCTCTCC
The DNA here is from genome assembly GCA_024611195.1 of Ceyx melanurus. NCBI lineage: Eukaryota > Metazoa > Chordata > Aves > Coraciiformes > Alcedinidae > Ceyx > Ceyx melanurus. The sequence goes on from JANHGL010020354.1 coordinate 4,235, forward strand.
CCACAGCTACTTTCCAGCTCCAGTAAAAGGATGTTAACCCAATGAGATAACATGAGACTGAGCACAGCTACTGACAGAGAGCTGCTGTGGAAGGAGTCACTGCTCCAAGACAAGCTCATTGCTCACCTTCACCTTTTGGGACCCCCAGGAGCACAGACAACCCTTTGAGGAGAATGGTCCATGTTGCCAATAGACAGCACAGGGCACGAAGCAAACATGGGATTAATTTCTTCTGCTTTAACAAACGGCAAGAAAAACAGATTTAACTTGTAAGACACATGGCAGTCCCTCAGTTTACAGCACATTCCTAGCTAGCTATGTATTTGAAAGGTCGTGTCCTTCGTTTTTCTTTTTTCTGCCCCTTCACGAATTCCCTGTCCAGCTTTTCTTCTCCTTCTGGGCAATATTTGCTGTAGATGTCTATTTCGTTATCTACTCTTTTCCCCTCTAACATTGTTCCTTTTAGTGCACAAAACAGCTGTCACCTACTGTGATGTTTCTTGCATTATTATTAGTTTACAGATTTTTAGAGATTTCTGGACATTGAAACAACTCTTGAATCTAATTTTGGTGTTACGGAAATTCCATGTATACTATATTACTCTGGATTATTTGTAAGATTTTTTTTTTCTTCTTTATTTTTATCGACCCATTATCTCTCATGGAATACAATATGTCTTTATTATTTATTTTGACCTTTTGGCATTCTTTCTTCATTATCATTTTAATATTGCCATTAACCATTCCTTAACCTTTCCAGTTGCCTAGCATACCACATGTATTGCTCACACCAGCCACCAGTGATTGCTTAATGCACTTCTGTATTCACTCTCCCTTCATGACAAAAGGATCTATAGCTGTTTTGAAGCAATAATTTCTCTTCACTTAACTTCACCTCCATCTTTTCCAGCCCTGTTTTTATCCCACTGAATGTCTGCCACAAAATGTGGTGTCAAAATATAATTGTTTATTTCTGTTCATGACATTTACAAATCACCATTCACATTTAGGATGACAGAGGTGAAGGAAAACAAAAAAAGACTGTTAACTAGTCTCTTTGTAATGTTCACTGCAGGAGCATTACTTGCAGGAAGCCGTATTTTATTCTTAGTTATAATGTAAATCCAACAAATTTCCTGCATCTAAAATGGGTTCACAGGTAGGTTAATGAAAACTATAATAGTCTATGGACCCTAGAGCTCTGTTCAGCCTTCATTTTGTCCTAGACTTGCTAGGATAAAAGTGATTCTGTTCCCTGCTAAGAATTAAGTTTATTATATTTATCAGTGTAACTCTTCCAGACATTCTTTACACTTTTCTGTTTTTCTACATAAAGTTTTTTCAGCTATTCCACATTACTAAAAGCATTCAGATGGGAAGTAACTAAGTCAGTTAAAGTCCTGAAACTCCTTGCTAGGAACAGAGATCATGAACATAATTTTGTCATTGAAATGTTTGCATCATGTCTCCATATTAAGAAGCAGTTGGCTTCTTCTCACTCCCAGTCTCCAATATTTCACTCCTACATCACTTCCTTCTGCATCATTAATAGCCAACGTTGCACTCAATGCAATTTTTTACTCAGATGTAGAATCACATTTTATGGGAAGTGAGCGTGAACATACTTCCCTAAAGCACTTCTCTCAAATGCACAATCACACGCTTGAGATTTTCCAGAGGAATTTAATCGCTGACTTTCAAATGTACACCTATTTCTAAAGCTTTTTAAATGCCTTAGAAAGCTTGAGTTGATCAACTTAAATTAGTTTTTCTAAAAAAAGCATAACCAAAGAGAGAAAAAACAGCAAAAAAACCCAAAACCAACCAAACAACAACAAAACAAAACAAAACAAAACAAAACAACAAACAAACCAACCCCACCAGAGTCCTAGATACTAAACAAACTTGAATTCTAAATTAAACACATTGTAAGAGGTCATGGTAAATACTGTTCACATTAAGTCACAGCACCACCTTTAACTCAACTAGCAAACTATGTTAAACAAACCTACATCACATTTGACCAGTGTTTGTAAACATTTTCAACATGCATCGGTTAAAATACATATGTTCTTAAAAAGTTCACTTCCAAACACTTCAGAAACAATTAAATATACATTCAGTATTTAATATAAAATAGGACAGCAGACATCATCCTGCAAACTTTTGTATATCTGTCATTACAAGAGTCCAAGGGCATACCACCTTCAGCTCAAAGACTTCCTTGCTGCATTGTACATTACTTTCATTTTTAAAGTTACACAAACACACAAATGATATACTTGATAATAGATTCTTTTACTTTTTTAGCCCTTGGAATGGATATCTCTTGTTCTTCAGATTAAAACACAGTCATTCTAATTAAAATTCCCAGTCGAGCAAAACGGTTTTCTTTAGTCAGTCGTCAAAGCTGCTACATTTCAACCCATATAACACAAATTGCAGACCTTTCACTTTGAGTCTTTATGAATGATGGCTTAATCAAGCAAATTAGCTGTGAGCTCAATGCTGCTCTCCACCTTCCACAGCAAGACATTGCACCAGTGTGCTCGCAGCAACCGACTTTCCAAGTAATATCCCACCAATATTAATTCGTTCTCCTAAATATTTTAGTAACACCAACAATTGGCAGCTACTTTTTGTCTCAAAAACGTTCTACATTCTCTCAGTTTATGCTTGCATTTCATTCACCAAAACTTTAAAATAAAATTAGGAATTCAGAAGTGAAGTAATCCACAATCCATCCTCTGCTACAGTAGATGACAATGCAAAGCCTTCTCTTAAAACACTATGTAAATTAAAGATGTGACAGTACTAACACTCAGTAACTGATTTGTTCCAAGACTTGGTACCTGTTGTCTGCCCATCCAATGTCATCCCCTGTGCTTTAAAACTGTGCTTTAAAGCCAATACCTCTGTGTAGTCAAACGTCTGCTTGAGAGATACCTCCAGTTAGTTCCCATTTTACAAAAGACTAAATTCAGAAGTCCTATGGTCCTGCCAAATCAGTCAAGCAGCAGAAAGTTTCCACCCGGGCTGCACATTTATTTGGTGCACTACTTCATCATCCCTGATGTCCTTCATACACACAGTACTTGTTATTAACATTCACCCCTCTGGATGTTTTCATTGCAAGAAATTGTTCTACTCTGAAAATCATTTACTTCTGAATATATGCTCCTGAATTACAGTCCCATCAGGAGTGGGATGGCTCAGCTTCTCCTCTAAACATTTATTCAGGCTAAAACACCTCCGTATAAATGCTCTACAGTTCAAACATTTATTGCCAGCTTTCAAAGTAAAACTAAATTACCATCTTGGATATGTTGTTTATTAATAAAGTGTCACAAAAACATTAGTGAAAGTTCAACAGGTAACACAAGGATATCCAGAAACATAAACAACTGAGTTCCAGTAGCAATGTTTGCTTTGCCAGGTTACACATCCCTTAAGTTTGACGGAATGCATTAGACATTATGTATCAAACTTCGAGGCCAGGAAGAAAATTAACTTCTGAAATCATGGTTGGGATCTTAAATCTGCATTAACTGTTAAGTGGAAAAGTGAGAATCCTTTCTGTTTGAACTTGTAGTAAATATTTACACTGGGGTCAAGAAGGCAGTTTAAAATAGATGTTATTAAGCCAGTCTCTGCAATATTAAGAAAGGAGTCATAATCCCAGGGAAGAGTTAATCTAAGATCTCTCCTTCTCAGAAAGCTAAAGGGTTCTGCCTTTTCTCTGGATCATAAAGTCTGTTGTGGCATCTTTATTCCCTACTGGCACATAGCAAAGAAGCTCCAAGTCTTCCAGGTGGAAGGCAGCAGGAATAGCTCCACAAGCATTTTAAATCCAAGTTGCTTTCTGCAGATTTCCATCTTTATTATTCACTCACCCTCACACCTGCCGCCTCTTTCCACATAGTCTGTGACTGTTTAATGTCATTCTCCCCACAGTTCTCATCTTCACTTCAGCTGCCATTACTACCTTAGCCCTCATTGTGCCCTGTTCACCCTCTGTAAAGACATTCACTTTTTTTATTATTAAAAAAAAAAAAAAAAAAAAGAAGACAGACTCAAACCCCCAAAGCACTCTTGCTACCAAATCTTAAACAAATAAAATTCCCCTTCAGGCGGAAAATACAAGATTAAGGCTTTTCCACAGCAGGGAAAACACCTTTGTGGTGAAATACTGGAACAGGCTGACATTGCCCTGAGAAGTGGTAGAAGTGTCATCCCTGGAAACATGCATGGTCAAGCCGGACAGGGCTCTAAGCAACCTGATCTAGTTTAAAGGTTTTTGCTAGTTAAAGCTCTTTTGCTAAGAGCTTTTCCATAACAATGTAGTAGAGGACCAGACCTCATTTTTAGGAATTGTGGAGAATTAAGCTGTACTATACTGTTATCTTCGCTTTCCAAAAAAATAGAAATAAAAATCTCAACTCCTCCAGAACCCATTTGGCTTCTACTTGTCAAATTCGTGGCGGAAAAGGAATGTAAAATAAAATACAGTGTTCCTGATGAATGATTTCTAGACTGAAACACTTGACGAGCTACATAAGGCACTTACATTCTAAATGAATCCCATTCTTGGATTTTTTATGCATCATATTATAGACTCCACATTTCATCTCACTCAGCTAAGGAAGCTAGTGTAGCAGTCAGCAAAGCATCATACTCAATATGATTACTCAATACTAAGACAGAGGACACAAGCAAATGATGTGAAGAAGCAGGGACTGTTCAGTCCTTATAAAGAAAAAGCTAAGAAGTTATCTAATTACAGACTGCAACAACTTGAAAGGCACTTAAGACAGTCCACCTCTCCTCAGTAGTAGCAGACTGTGTAAGAAAACTGCCACTAGCTGTGTCTCAAAATACTCAGATTAGGCACCAGGCAGAACTCTTTCCCCTGGAAGCTAAAGCAGGCGCCTGAAGGGGTAGCTGAGACTTCATAGTCTCTTCTATCCAAAACCCTAGCTGTTCACTTGACCAGTGGTTCCGCACTGAGTAGGAGACTGGATTGACTAGATGGCCTCCTGGCAACTCTTCCAACCAATGTTTTATCATTTCTATAATAAGCTGTATCTCTGAAGCTGAGACATTTCAGTATCAAACTTTAAAACAGATTCTAAGTGAAAACTAGACTGTAGCTTATGCCATTCTGTAGCCTGATCCATAACCAACACTATCAAACTCTCTCATCAGTGATCATTTTGGGGCAACATCAGAACTTAAAACAAGCTAATTTACCAAGTTGATTTCTCTATATTAATGAAGTCCAAGCAGGAACTAATTAAAGGACCTGTGATCAAAATCTACCTGAAATGTTCCAAACAATTAATAAAGGGTACAAATCCCCTAATTCCTACCATTCTCTAGCTTTTCTGTGCAGAAAGCACGGTATGTGAATGTTGACATCCAGTTTAGAAACTAAGCTTCAGCAACTGTAAACAGTAACTCTCCTGTAGATTTAAAACATTCACTTTGGGGTTAGCTTTTTCTTTTGTTTAAAAACAAGAACATGAAGAGAGCGATATATTTTTTTTTCCCTGGAGTCTAGCTAAAATAAATTGTCAAGCTCTGGAGGAAGGATGGTGGTGACTGCCCCTACTCATGCAATGCAACAGCACACAAACCACATTGAGCACAGCACTCATCCATGTGCTAAGAGATACCTAGCTATCACTCTGCATGGCTTTATTACCCTTTGGGGATGGAAATAAAGTTCTAATCTGAGAGATGCTGAGGAATATCAATTAGGAAGGAAAACCAACTGATAGATGCAAAGACTAAAATGTCATCAAGTGACATTCACAGATTTCATCACCATATTGCATATAAGATGGTATTTACACACACTGCGAAAAAACCTTAAGCCCAGCATATTCTTTGTAAGTATTCAACCAGTGATTAAAAGCAGACCTCAAGTATGTGACATGCATTTCACCCTAACACCTTGGACAACGAGCCAGACCAAGTACACGAAGAGCTGAAATCCTGACTGCTTGCCGTGTTCCGGAACTAGACAGCCTAACTGAAAGAAACCGCAGCAGCTGCCTTAAAAGCGGTGGCAAAGAACCGAAAAGTGCCGGCCATCAGCCCACCGCGCTCCACCATCGCCCGGGAAGCCGGGTTGGGCCGCCCCGCCCAGCAAGGCCAGGCCCGGTCCGGCACCGCGGGGCGCGCTGAAGGAGCAGCGCCATCTGCCGGGACGGGACGCATGGCGGGCATTGGGCGGGACGCTCGGCGGGCACTGGGCGGGACGCTCGGCGGGTACTGGGAGGTAGGCGGGGGAGAGAGGGAAGGAGGCGGGGGGAGCCGCGCTGCCCTTGCCCAAACCCACCTGCGTGTCCTCTCCTCTTCTGATTCAGCCCTATGCTGCTCACCCTGGCAGCGCCGTAAGGGGAGCGCTGCCAAGCGTTACCTCAAACACGGTCCTAGACCCCCAGCCCCGGGTCAAGTTTTTAACCCTCCCCCGGGGCAGCTGCACGGCTTCCCGGCAAGGGAGGGAAACCCAGCGGAGTGTCACTGCAGCCCGGTCGGGCTGTGCGGTGAACGCTTAGGCGAGTCCGGCGTCCCTAGGTTACGGATCCCGAAGCCCGCGCTGAGGGACAGCCCCACAGCGAGAGAGGGAAGCAGCTCCCGGCACGGGCCTCCATCCAGCTGCCCCCCCGTCCCTCCCCGCTGCTGCTCACCTGCCCTCCATCCGCCGCGGGCCGAGGCTGGGCAGGGAAGGGAGATCGCTCTCCCCGAGCCTCAGCCGCCGTGCCGGGAACCCGCGCACCTCCCGCTGCCGCCGCTGCTGCGTCTCACGCTTGCCACGGGCTGAGAGGAAAGACTGGGAAATCACTCGGGAGAAACTTTAGTGTGCGAAAATAGGAAAATCTTTAAGATAACTCTCGGGCTGTTTTCACAAACAACTCTGAGATGCGGCGGGGACGGAATTCAGCAGCATGCGGGTGTCCTGCCTAGAAAATACTGCGTCCTAGCCTCGCTGCTTCAGGGTAAGAATCTGGAAGCTATCCGTGCACTTACACGCCTACTTCACAACACCTTTGAAAAGAACGATTTTAAATTGTCTTTTAAAAGGACTGTTCTACACGGTCTATCGTTTCACACCGGATAGATTCAGAAACTAAAAAAATTAACCAAAAAAAACCCCCACCACACACACAAATCTAGAATAAATTACATACCAAAACTATTTCGACTAGGAAAAAAAAATTATAATCCACAACTACAGCAAAGCTATCAGGAGACAACCTTTATGAGCATTTTTAGCTCGAGACTGTAGTCACTTCTCTTGTGTTGATGTTATAAAAACAGTCTTAACATGGACTGCAGCATGCCCCTGTGATAAATACTGTTGCCTTTCACGATAGTTACGCTATTTACTTTGTTCTGTTCTGGTTTATGCAAATAAATTCAGCACAAAAGAAAACGAATAAATTATAAAGGAAGCGTTTCTTTACAGAGAAAAACATCTCATGGCAATCAGGCCATTTGAGAGAACTTCTTGCAAATGACTTGGCATTTATGGTGACAGAATTAACATTCTGCCCATGAGGAGAATTATGTTTTTTCTACACTTTGAAAGCTAAAAAGAAAAATGGGGAGCTAAAGTATCGGCAGTTCCAACTTTAAATATCTTAAAAATCTTTATTTAACTCTTGGAATAGAAGCCAAAACTTGCTCACTCTTACTTGAAACCACAGAAAACCGATACCCAATATTCAGCAACCTACTACCAGTAGGTAAAATGACTGATGAGGCAAATGAAAATGGGGGAGAAGGGGGGTGTCCGTATTTTTAATTGTAAAAATAGTACAAGGGTATTACACTTACTGGAAATTTAGCTTTTTTTGTTCTGTTTTAGTTGGTAGTTGCAATTACTTCTTTCTACATAGAAATCTCTTATTTCAAGTAACATGATAAAAATGCTAGCTTCAATAAAGGGCGGAAAAAAAGGCTTTCCTTTCACTTAATGATGATCATGGAATAGAAGTTAGCACACTTTTTACTTTATGTCAGGTTAAAATATTTTTTTAAAATGTACCAAAGCATAGTACCATTATGATCTAGTTGATTTTCTCGAATGCAATGCAGATGACTATTATCAAAACAACCCAACTAAAGAATATCACAGTGCTCCACACTTTAAAAAGGCATTTATTTCTGGTAAAAATTCATAGTAAGAGGCAGGCATATATTTATATTTATAAAAATATATTTATAAAATTCTGAAGAACTACATGGGGGTTTTTTTCAAATAATTTCCCTCATTTGTTTAGTGAATGGAATTTGGGTTTTATTGGTTTTTTTGTTTGTTTGGTTGTTTTTTTTTAAATTTAAACTTCCATTTTCAATTCATGCTTAATGCAAGCAGCTGAAGATAGTGCACAGATGAAACACAAGTCAAAGCTAAGTAAAGTACACCAGGAGTACATTCCACCCTTGATTGCTCACATACTGCTTCTGAAGACATCATCAAAACTTTCATATTACATTCAGAAAGCAGTACTAAACTATGCTATTGTCACTTTCAAAATATTCAATTATTGAAATAACAATCTGGCATATTTCATATTTCATATTCAATACCTATTGAAAAGAGTGAAAAAGAAGAGTACAAGTTTGGGGTTTTTTTTGTCATGTTCAGATTTCATTCAAAAGCAGCACACACCCGATGAAGAAACCACCATTGCATTCTGATACAAGGCTCTGAGTGTGAGTAAAGGGATTCTAGTTCAAAAGAGGCAGATTTTTCATTGTCCCTCTTCAAAGCAAAATCATTCACTTTGCAGTAAATAAAATAGTTTCATTCTAGCAAGAAGAAAAGTCTAAAAATGAGAAGGAGCACACACTTGAGTACAGAAAATTGGAAGTGAAGAACCTAGGAAAGCTATAATAAAATAGGTCTTACTTTTTAAACCCATCGTTTTCATGAAGTGAAAAAAAAAAGGAAAATAGAACAAAAGAAATATACTTTCATTGCACCCCAAAAACAAGTATCAGTGAAAAAAAACCAAACCATTCTCAATCAGCCATTCTGTGTAAGACTAAACAAAGTCTATGATACACAAAAACAAAATCCCAAGTTAGTCTGCCTGCCTTTCAGAGCTGATATGTAAGTCATGAAGGGCACAGTGACAGTAGGAAACATATGAAGTTGTAAGGAGAGCAGAGGTCCAGCAAAACAGATAAATCTTGATTTTAACAGAATGCATTGTTTTAAGTAGTACTAAGGAAATGCCACTGCTAATGAATAGGAAAAAGAAAGTGTGTAACAACATAACATGTCTGGTTTTACTCTGAAAAATAAAGTACTTAGCTTTTTATTTTGCAGACATACCTTTCAGTTTCAAACTTTATCTTAGACCAATTGTGTGATATCATTTCTTTTCCTTTGAAACTCATTTTCACAACCACCTGGTGATTTTGGTCATACTCCCCACCTTACATACAGTATCACTTAGAAGTTGATAGAAATTGGGTGTATCAAACAACAAAAAAATTAAATCAAACTAAGATGTCAATATATATCAAAACTCTTTTTTTTTTTAAATATACTTCTTTTTTTCTTTTTTTTTTTTTGTTATTTGTTGGACAGTTTGAGGTTCTTTTTGATGGCTCAGCTGTCCTAAGATTCCATAGTGGTGTGAAAATAAGAGACAAGTGTAAGCAAAAAAAACCTCTGTGTGCCCAGCTGAGGGGAAGACTGAAGCATGACACCAGGAAACCCACTGGGCTCTAAAGACCTAGTGCCAAAAAAAAAACCCCTTCAAACACAGGACACAATTAACTGCAAAACACAAAGCTGCAGGAAAACAGAAATTATTCCCACTGCTCACAGAAATACTTATTAATCTTGGAAATATCTTCAATATAAATAAACTTCCTGTTCACAGTGGCCTGAATAAATGATTTTCCAATGCAGTTTGAATGCACCTTAATCAGAAACCAAATGCAACTCTGCACAAGTTCTCCTCTGCCTTTGTCTAGTCACAAGGGTTGTCCAAATGCTTCTTCAGGCAGACTCTTTGTCCACAAGTACTGTGCCAGGCTTTGGGAACCCCAACATAAAAAGGACATGGTAGAGACCAGAGGAGGGCCACTAAAACCATCAGGGGACTGGAGCACCTCTCCTATGAAGAAAGGCTGAGAGAGTTGAGGTTGTTCAGCCTGAAGAAGAGAAGGCTCTGGGGAGACCTTATAGTGGCCTTTCAGTACTTAAAAAAAGCTAGAGAGGGACTCTATCAGGGAGGGGAGCGATAGGACAAGGGCAGCTGCATTAAACTAAAAGAGGGTAGATTTACAGTAGCTGAAGCTTAGTTTCTAAACTGGATGTCAACATTCACATATCGTGCTTTCTGCACAGAAAGCTAGAGAACTGTATTTGTATTCAAAGATTTCTGTATCCCACAAAAATGGTAGATTCGAAGTAGACATAAGGAGAAAATGATTCAGTGTGAGGGCGGTGCCCACAGAAGTTGTGGATGCCCCCTCCATGGAAGTGGTTAAGGCCATGTTGGATGGGATTTTGAGGAACCTGATCTAGTGAAGTTGTCCCTGCCCACGGCAGGGGGGTTGGAAGTAGATGGGCAAGGTCACTTTTCAACCCAAACCATTCTATAATAGCGTACAAAAAAAACCCAAACACCAAAAAGTTTTTACAGTGCCACACGTTAGCCAGTGATTGAAACTGGAACAAATGCAGCCAGGGAGACTGCCACTGTAGTGATACAGTCAGTCCAGCGTGGCAAACTGCCTTCAGGTTTTTGAAATAGAAGAAAGGAGGCAATTTCCTCATTTTCATTTGGATTTTTGGATTCCAACCCCATTTCCATGGATGGACTTAACTCTCACTCATCTCGGTCACACATGCTCTCGCCTTCCTAGCGCAAGCACGTTACAGGTGCAGGGAACATTATCATTCTCTTAACAGACAAGAACCAGTTTCCATTACTGAGATGATCAGATTGCTTTGTTAAAATGATCATCAGAGTGACTGCTAGGAAAAAGCAAAGTTACTCACACCAGATTTTCAAAGAACTTCAGCGTACAATCGGCAGCTCAAGTACCTGGCCAAAACTTTAAGGTACTCTCAAAGAAGAGACATGTTGCTGAAGAAACTTGGGAACACAGAAAACCATAATAATCTTTATTTCCCAACCAGTCTTCTAAAATTTACTGCCTGCAATTTACTAACTTTGGTAACATACAGAACACCTTGTGGTTGTTTTTTTGGGGTTTGCTTTTTACTTAGCTTGGTTTGGGTTTCTTAACAATTGTCTTTTAGGTGACGGTGATAAATATGAGAGCATTATTTTCCCCAGCTACAAGCAAAACAAGATAAGTGTACTTTCTGTTTTACTTTTCTACTGACCACATTAAAAAGAGCCCAAAGTTTTCAAGTACATAAATATAAGTAATAAACATGTAGAGATCAAGTGACAAGTTGAGTGACTGTGGAACAACCCACTGTGATAAGTCACAAATATTTCAACTTTTTTTTTCAAATTTTCCAAAGAACGTAGAGCTAGAGTCAGATTAGATACATCTTTCTTACTAATCAAACAAAACAAAAAAGATGCTGAAACCAATACAACTTCTCACATGAATATGCAGAGCAGGATTTAGACTGTACTTTTTGTCCTGTATGAATTATCCATCACATTTCTATTGTACATTACTAAAGTGACTTGCTTTTTTATCCTCCCAACCCCCCCATCTGTGCTGCTGTAATTTATCTGAATTGCAGTTAATGATCACTTGTGTTATGCTTAATCAGCATATCAATAATATCCTCTGTACAGCCTAAGTAGCTCTTCTTTCTTTCCCCTTTAATGAAACCTATAGAAAATGGAACTGGTTTGGCATTACAAAAAGGTTTCCTAGGCAGGTGCTGAAGATGGTTAGTACAGGATACAGGCCTTGTGGCTGTTACCAGTCAAGCTCAAGCATCAGCAAAGCCTGCTATTATATTTTTTAATTCTGTTGCCTTGCTATCTAGAGGGTCCAACGTTTTGTACTTAAGGGATTTTAATGAGCTTGACCAGATCAGTGTTACTGATGCCAAGACTGGCTGTGTGGGATGGTTCAAGGAAAAATCACATTCTTACAGGGTTATTTTATGAACTATGGTCTAAAACATTGCCATTAGAGCGTTCTTTTGTAGGATACAGAAATCTTTGAATACAAATAACTATAAATCTAAACATGAACATTCAGGAATTTCTGGAAAGCTGTTATTATATATGCCCAAGTCAAGGCAGACTTAAAAGAATAAAGAACCACTGCTGAATGCTGAAAATGATGACCAATCAATTTGGGTCATTTTGCCAGAAAGCAATCAATATCATGTATTGATAATACAAAATTATTAACCTAAGTAAGAGGTTTATTAAACACTTTGGCTACATTATTTTTTTTAAATTCTTTATGTCACCAGCCTCAGTCTACTGACATTTATGGCTTCAGATGAGAACATTACTGCATGCTGGAGAAGAACTGGCACAACACCAATATTCTCATTTGTGAATCAGAGCCTCCAGTGCAGCTCTGTTACCTTTACCTTGTAAATCACTGCCCTGCTACTAGCAATCTTTCAATATGATGCGACATCTTTATTATAACGTTTTTCCAGTAAAGTTTAAGTTCGTATTTTAGTTAGCTCAGAGACAGATGCAGCTATATTTAGCAGGTTTAATTAATTGACTATAAATAACGGGGTGTAAAAAAAAAAGCATCTCTTTCACAGGATATTCAAGTTGCTGTCATTTTACAGCAAAATGCAATTTGGATAGGATAAATGTTACTGTTTCTATAATTTACATTCACGTTTTGATACATAAACTTAAAATTTCAGAGTAGCTTGAAGGCTACGGTATAGAGTCTTAGTTCCCTTACAAAAACACTCACAGTAGGTGATCTCCATTAATTTACCTCCATGTAATTGTTAAGGAAGAATTTCATTAACTTGTGAGCACATCAGTACAGTTCCATGATTTACTTTGGCTTCTATATCCACGGATATGACAGTAAACAGGAACAGCATGCAGAAACACACGAACGAGTTGTGCTGGATTTACCTGACAGAAACTTGCAGAAGCTAATAAAATAGCTTTTAGAGATCTGGGGGCCCTTTTTGGTGGGGAAATGGAGCACATCTGTTTTTCTTATAGCCCCCAAGTTACCCTGTATCATTCCCTACCAATTGCTATAAGCATCCAAGGTAAGCAAGGCACAGCTGCAGGAAGCAGAGCAGATCTGCACAGCTGCAAGGAGAGGAACAGCAGAAGAGCAAGGCAGAAGAGGACAGGGCAGCTTGGGGGGAGGGGGGAGGGGGCAGGAAGAGTGAAAAAATGCAAGTGAAGAAAAAAAAAAACCCACTGATGAGTTAGAAATTGCCACAGTTCCCTCTTGGACATCCTGTTTATAGAGGTTTCTTATTGGGAGAAGTCAGCAGGAACAGACACTAGAAAGAAATACGAACCCTCTTCCCACTTCTTCCCCATGAGAATGAAACAATTTGTTCAGAGACATAGAGAGAAATCTATGCATAAATTAAAAAAAATAAACCAAGCCTTAATCTTTAAATGCTGCTAAGCACCTGAATAACCTTTAGTATCAAGAAAATGCTACTAAAATAGTAACAGCTGAATCCCACAAGGCAGAGATGCAAAGGTACTGTTACCGCTGATCTCTGTAAAAGTGATAAAGGTGAAGTGACAGCTTTCCCAAAGCCACAGAAGAATGACAACGTGGGTATGCATGATCCTACAAACCTACCAATGAGCGAATACCTGCCAACACCTAGAATTCCAAATGCAGTTGGTTTGGGAAAAGAACAGCGGCTGGAATCTTAGCTAGCAATTCCTCACCCTTCTCAAGACTAGAGTCAGTGTTTCCCAAGGATTTAGAAGGGGCAGTACACTCTGGCAGAGGTTTGGATACAGACACAGGCAGAGAGACCCATAAAAACTTCTAGTTGTCATCATACTCAATTTGAGAAACCAAAATAAGACTGCCACAGAGGAAGGAAGCAAAGCATCTTAAGGGTTGGCACAAGTGACAGGACAGCAAGGGAAGGAGACACAGGTCTCCTTCAGCAAAGACTCAATGGCACAGCCTTCTCTAAAGGCAAGGGAAGCTCCAGACACTAGGGCTTCAGCCTGCCATGTAGTTTGGTTGGTTGTTTTGGGTTTTTTTTTCTCTTGGGTAATAGAATGCAAGAATGGAAGAGCCTCCTTGCATATTTGTGCTATATAATGTAGAGAGTGAGTAATGGGTTGTTCCTACACACAAACACTCATAGGAACACTTCCAGAGACAAGAAGTTGGGGAGTGACCAGATGCCACCACCACTGGACAGCAATGCACTGATATGAAGTCATCAAAAATGTTAAAAAGAAACTGGGGGCAAACATCATGTAAAAATGGAGTTATCAAGTTCAAAAACACAGACTAGGACTGAACTTCTCCAAATCGCACATTTACTATGGAGAAGTAGATATAGATACATGGTAAATTTAGATCTGGATACAAGGTAAATTTAAAACAAACAAAAAAACCCCCAAACAAACAAACAAAAAACCCAACAAACCTCAAGAACTTTATTTAGACTTTAATAACATTTTAACTCACATGTTACACTAGTTGAACAATTCAGCACAAAAGTTATCAAATAAGTACTTACATCACCCACTTAACTTCCACACATTTTTCACCTCCCACTACTTCAATCTGAATCAATTAGCAAGCAATAGAATTAAAACAGTCCCACTGATATATTTTAAAACTATGCATTGTGATAGAAAAAGGAATAGTACTTAAAGAGGACTATTTTTCTGTTGTTGCTCAATGCATCTCTTGCTTTCATTTTTTCCAGTAAGAGTGAGCCATTCCTGGGAACTACATGTAATGCAATGTATGTTCTAAACAGAAGGCACCATAGCTATGTAAGATGCATATTTCAAGTTTAGAGCAGACTATTTTTGAAGCTCCAAAGAACCAGAGCTAGTGCACTGAGTCCTCTGAAGAGGAAACAATGATTAAATAGCACATTGGGCTGTAGCAGCACTTTTCCATTTCACAGTCTAGTGAACTCACCCCATGTGATGGGTAGGAGATCCAGCCCAGCTCCCCTTGAATTGTTTTTGAATCCAGCAGATTAACTACAAAAGAAGCAAAAACGAAGAGGAATGAGTTTCATTTGCCTCTGTCCAGTTAACCTCAGTTACCTGTTCCAAAAGATGTGTTTATTTGGGGACCCTGTGAACAGTTGATTTGTTCAGGTGGCTTGGCAGTTAGCTACAAAGAAGAAAAAGACAGACAAATCAAAAGGATTTTCTTGTTTATCTTAAAACACAGCATGAACAGCAGACTGGGGATCTTTTCAAAACAAAAAGAAGTGACAAAAAACAAACAATGGTTCCCTGGCCCAATTAATTAGAGCAGGGGGTGGGAACAGAGCTCTTCTATCAGCTGCACAAATTACAGCTTTCTCCCCTCGGACGCCTGAAATTTGGGTCAATGCATCTAATGACATAGGTGAGATGTGAATATTTTAATCATTATTTGATTAAAGGCTTGTATTTGGCATATATAATTTTCTCAGAATAAAGGAAAAAATAATGAATGCTGATTTAAGTCTTTCCTGCAGTTCTTTCTTCTGATCTAATTTGTTCTGAAATTGTGTTGCAGTAGTGAATTGTTTTCTAAATGCCATATGCAACACTTTAGGTACAAAAGTAATTAATTACAATGCTAGAACTACAGACAAACCTACTTTTAAAGAGGGTCATCAATTCATTGCTAATCTTGCTGTTATCTTATTTTTTTCAGTGTCATGCAACAATTTTCAGAGCAAGAAGGAAGATTTAATTCGTCAGCAGTCTGATACAGGTATTTTCCAGTCAATCAAATCACAGTGTTTTTATACACATTTTAAAACAAGACAGATATTTAAAATAAATAATTTAATAAATGCAAATTAAAGGCTATTTGTCTTTGGTATTTACAAGTGTGTGTATATACATATATATATATATATAATTTCCCAAACTAAATGTTTATTTATCTGCTTGAAGCAGCAGTGAACTGATACAAAGTATCATAAAAAACTCCAGGTTCTA
This sequence comes from Ceyx melanurus, assembly GCA_024611195.1. Taxonomy (NCBI): domain Eukaryota; kingdom Metazoa; phylum Chordata; class Aves; order Coraciiformes; family Alcedinidae; genus Ceyx; species Ceyx melanurus. The sequence goes on from JANHGL010020354.1 coordinate 20,371, forward strand.
TATAAATAAAAAAACAAATGAAGCATTAGTACACGACATGACAATACTGTTCATAGCTGCACCCATCTGTGCACCTTCAATATTTATTATCTGCAATTTGGGCTTACTTTTGTTGTGTCATGTTCCATCCCCTCCCCCAATTTTTTTTTCCCTTCAAATTACTGACAATGAAGAAAAATAATCCCATCATATGCAAGGGTATTGTAACACCTGAGAATGATAGATTTACTAGAGGTGGTCACTGTAACAGCATGAGCAGCTTTAGCTTCTATTTGTAAACCTGAACAGTCATCACTGATGCCAGAACAAGATGCTCTGGATATTGATTCTCAGAGAAAATAAGAGAATAGGACTAGGAAGGGAAAGGATGAGGGAAAGTATCTTGGAATCCGGAATTAATATACTTGCATCATTTCACCATTCCCCTTTTAATTACCATTTAATTTTGGACATCACTTTAAAACAGAGAACTATGAAAGTGTTCTTTTTCCAGTTACTGGGATGTTCAGGAGCAGACACAGAAGGGAAAACCAGGTGTACAGTATTAGCAAAACCATGTTACAAACAACTATAAATATACACATTTGTCTACATTGGCCTTCACACATTCGTGTTGTGTATGTGTCTGTATACAATGCTCTATTACCATGAATGAGCTTCTCTGCCACCTATGAGAGGAAAAAATGTTTCTCCCTGCAGTTATACACTCCTTTAAAAGATAACAATGGTATTTTGAACCTTCAATAAACAAAATATCTTTACTAATCTTAGAGAAAGAACATAATCCAGTATTATGCGTTTCTTAGCTCTGAATTCATCAATAATTAAATTCTCAATCACCTACATAAAGAAAAGATAGTCAGTCCTTTATTGAGTGCACAGAGCCCTAGGCAGACTATTATGAAGCAAGGATTGTATCTATAAGAAGGAAATACTAATAAAAAATCAAAAGGAAAAAGTGCAGTTCTTGCTTTTGTGACTACAAATTCCCACAGATTATGGATGTCCCAGGATAAGACAGATGTGTTTGTTGTATATATGCAGTCCATGGTGGTGAAGGGAAGTACGACTTCTGAAGTAAACTACTTGGCAAGAAGTTGCTAAGGCAAATCTCTCAGAAGTAAATTTAAGTAATATATGTATTCTTTGAGAATAAACTGTTGAAAACATGATTGCAACCACTCTAAAAATTTATTAATTCAGTCCAAAATCATCAGTATCATCTGGAAAAAAATAAACAGGCAATGGACTCAACTTAGTGGTAGTTTTCCCCTCTCCAGACTTGACAAGCAGCCTAGAAGTATGCCTTTGAGGTGCAAAAGATCAGTGCTTAGCATCACTGTCCATGTCACTCTATTACACCTCCAGAATGGTCAACTCCCCACTGCCTGCCTATGTCATAGACATGTTTATTACTGACAAAAATATAAACCAAATCTATGTTACAGGACTATAACTTCATTAATATAATTAACATATTTCTTAATTAATAAACTTTCATACTGCGCAGTCTTTTGTTTCCTCCATTTTCCCTTGTGGAAGAAGAAACAAAGCTTGCCACGTCAAGGAACTATTTGATATCTAGCAGAATAAGATCAGAAAACCTTAAAGTTCCTTCACCTATCTAGCCAAGACTGTTTGTTCTGTTTATTTTTAAATGCCAAGAAATAAAAGAACAGAGTAGGGAAAAAATACCCAAAGGAAAAAATATAATTATACTGACCCCCTAGATAAATATCACTTTGCCTGGATGTTTTAATCATTTGTCTAGTAAGAACTGTGTCTATCACAGGCAAAAGAACTCAGAGTGGATTGCCCAAGAGTGGAAATTGCTTAGAATGCAACTGAAAGTCATACATATAATACTTATTATTTATTAAAAAATGTATTAGAAAAAATAAATTCACCAAAAGTATATAGGCCTTTAATAGTACCTACAACGCAGATGTTGTTTCCTTTCAGGTAATTACCTATTAAAAAAAAAAAAGAAAAAAAAGCCTCCCTCTCCCTGAAAAAAACTTATAAGACTCTCTTTTTTTCTGTAATTTCAAGATAAAGTTGTACACTTTGAGAAACAGCAAACAATTAATACAGAAACTGCACGCTTCAATGATCATCATCCCTAGACAAAAATAATAGAGAGGGTTACTATTAGACTTTGTTATTATATTTCCTGACATATATTAGTCTGAAAATGGAAGGCAAGAATAGCATTTCCCTAGACTAAGAATGAAGAAGTACATAAAGAATTTAATAAATATTCATTGTCTGAATATTTTTTGCATTGATTTGTGGGGTTAGGTAAAAAGTAAACCAGTAAAACTTTACACAAGCACTTAATTCATACAAAGACTCATTTTGTCTTTTTTAGAACCCTTATATATCCCTAGTGTAACAAAAGACACTTGGTTCACAGAACTAATCTGACCATTTGATGAACTGTATTGTAAGAATATCTTCAGTCAGATCAGCAGGCATATATATATATCAATATGACCCTCACATTTCTCAACATACAATTAAATGAAAGATGATGTCTAAATGTACTAAAATTCCTATAGTCATGTATTTACCAGATAAAAGAGAGAACTGGACAGAAGACAGTTCTAGACTGTCTCAAGGAACTGTCTTGTACAATCACAGAATGGCCTAGGTTGGAAGGGACCTCAGAGATCATCTAATCCAACCTCCCTGTCATGGGCAGAGACACCTCTCAACTAGACCAGGCTACACAAGGCTCTGTCCAACCTGGCCTTGAACACCTCCAGGGAGGGGGCAGTCACAATATCTCTGGGCAATTGATTCCAAAGTCTTGACACCCTCGTACTGAAGAATTTCTTCCTAAAATCGAATCTAAATTTATTCTCCTTCAACTTAAACCCATTTCCCCTTGTCCTATCACTCGAAGCTCTTGTAAAAAGTCCCTCCTCAGCCTTCCTGTAGGTTCCCTTCAGGCATTGGAAGGCAGCTCTTAGGTCCCCCTGAAGTCTTCTCTTTTCCAGATTGAACAATCCCAGCTCCCGCAGCCTGTCCTCATAGCAAAGGTGCTCCAACCCCTGGATCATCCCTGTGACCTCCTCTGAACACACTCCAACTGATCTGTGTCCCTCTGATGGTGGGGACACCAGAACTGGACACAGTATTTGAGGTGGAGTCTCACCAGAGCACAGAAAAGGGGGAGAATCACCTCTCTTGACCTGCTGGCTACACTTCTCTTGATCCATCCCAGGCTGGATTGGCCTTCTGGGCTGCGTGAGCTCACTGCCAGCTCATGGTGAGCTTCTCATCTGTCAACACCCCCAAATCCTTCTCTTCAGGGCTACTCTCAACTCACTCTATACCCAGTCTGTAGTTGTGCCTAGGATTGGCCTGACCCAGGTGAAGGACCTTGCATTTTGACTTGTTGAAGCTCATGCAGTTTGCACTGGCCCATTTCTCAAACCTACCAAGGTCCCTCTGGACGGCATCTCTTCCCTCCAGTGAGTCCACGGCCCCACACAGCTTGGTGTCGTCGGCAAACTCACTGAGGGTGAATGAAAGACTCTAGTCATACTAACGTGAAGTGATACGTACAGTTTAAGAAAGGATAAAAAAGGAAAAAAAAAAAAAAAGAAAGGACAAGCTACTTTGTGTGGCAACACATTTTCTTTCCTCACAAGTGTAGCAGCCAGGTACTCTAGTGTAACTGTTGCAGTAAAGAGCATGGCTGCCCAACAAATCCTAACTTCAAGTCAGATAGGGTCCTAACTTCAGAGGCTGGCTAGTCACAACTCCTGTGTTCTTAAATAGAATACAGGGGAACAGAAGAAGATGAAGGGTTGCCATATTATGTCCCAAAAATAGAACTAATAACTCTTTTTCCCTCCTATTAATGTTTTCTACAAGAAAGTGAAGAGGCAGTTTCCCGAGTCAGGCCACATGAGAGAATCAAGCTTTCAAGTCTGTGAAGCTTACATGCTTCTCACAAAACTCATTTGCTCTCCTTGTATCTTGTATCTCCTTCTCCTGTAAAACTGTGTATCATTCAGCTAGCTCTTACAGAAGTCTCTTGAGGCTGACCAGCCAGTTACTAAAGGTAACTCTTAAACTACCTGAACATGAGATAGATGATAATTTCCTACAGAATGCCTTGAAAAGGATGATTGGTTATGCTAAGGAGACACAGAGGAGTTCTCATGAAACAACTTTAAATAAATGAAGCTCTGTCTAATAATCTCAGTGTCCTGCATTAGTTCCCATCACGTAATTAACTCACTTCAGAGTTAGGTAAGAGGCAGAATTTACTGGTATTAAAATACCACAGTGCTACACATACTGGCCCTGAAAAATCAGTGACTTGATCCTTTGGAACAGCCACCTTGCTCATGTATTGTACGCTGTAGTTATTTCTGCCAAGTGGCAGCATACCAGCAAAATGCCAATTAAAAACATGTTCTCCTTTTAGAAGTTCTCTCCTCCCTGATTCTTCTAGCCTTCCCCATTCACAGCTTCAAGAGAAAGCATTATTAGTTCCCTCAATACGCAGTCCTGCCCAGGAAGTAAAGATGAAACTCTCAACAACCGGAGCAGGATGTGGACACGAAATGCAAAGATCACTTGATCTCCTTTTTGTAGCATCAAGCAGAAGATTAATGAAGTCTTGGGTGAAATCTGATACCTAGACCTGCTCCCACTACCAGCAACTGCTTCTAGTTTGAGAGCAAAGGGCCTGCCATGAGGCTCAAGAACAGCAGGTTTCAACAGGAGGAGTATCAGTAAAAGAACTGGGAAACTAGCAAGCTACCTGAACACAGTTTTCAGCACATTTCCAGAACACATGGACTAACAACTGCTGCCATGAACACTGAACACAGTTTAAATACCACCCCCCAGTAAAAAATAAAAAAAATGTGCCAGGTAGAACTACCCTGAGATCCCCTCACTGCCTAAACGGGAAGGAAATTCTGCTAGGAGGAGAATTGAAATATCAAAAGAACCTACAAACAGCTTCACCACTAGGAAGCATTTCCAAATCAGATTACTTACGAAGAAAATACAGAGCAATAGACAATAAGGTAAAATATAGACAATATGTTTTCTTCAACTAATTAACATTTCCTATTCGAAGTTAATAAAACTCCAAAGAGCAAGAAACTAACACTGCTTTGTCTTTTCCTGTTTGGCATCAAGCTGTGAGTTTAGAAATACGCTAGTTAGTTATTAGAAAAAAAAAAATGCCAACAAATGGGGAAAATTAAATTTGCTATGCAACCAGAAAAAAAAAAAAATCGTGAATGCCCGTAATTGAAACATGTCATATAATCCTGAGCAGCAAAGAAAATACTTTGTGGCAGGATGTCAGACAGAGCTTGGTTTTGGGGTGGGACAGAGTGGAGTCAGCACAAACCCTGACACACAATTTTAGAAGGGTGGCCTTTTCCCAAGCAAAGGACACTTGCACCTGGTTTTACATCCACCTATGGGTACATATCTGAGTTTGCTCAAGTCTCTGTTCCTCCAGCAGTGGCCAAAACAAAGTAAATGCTGCAGCAGATAAACTTTGGGTCTTTGGTTTATTATGAGGCTAGAAGCAACATCTACAGTCCGTCAGGCTGGGCCTAGGTCACACCTTGGTGCATCCACCATAATTGACAACTAGAATCAGCTAAGGTGCTGATGTTGCTGAAATTACACTGACATTTGTTAAGGTACACCCAGAAATCTTTGGGAAGGAAAACCAAGCAAACAAATAAATCAATAAAATCAGTAGATAAGAAAGCACTCCATGAAGCAATGCTAACCAAGGAAATAATGCCTTCACAGAAGGGTGACCGACAGTGATGCCTGTTTTCAACATCAGACCTGGGGACTGATTTGTTGCTCGTCCATTTGCAAAAGCCAAGTCTCCAGTGATTTTATAGTCCTGCATTTCTCCTCAAATGTTGTAGTGAGGATGTTACTATTGCTCAGAGAAACTGACGCTAGCATAAGATAAATCTTCTAGATCCCCATCTACTAGCTCTGCTAGTACAGCTTTGTCTCCCTCCAGGCTGGGACACCCTAGGAAGCAAAGTGACACTAAGTTACAGAGAAAAGCTTCCTAAAACCAGCCAATCTGCATTACTTTGTAACGCCTGCCCACGCCAAGTGCCAACACAGTCTGCACATTTACTACACAAATCTTTTCCAAATGGTTGTTTTCTCAGTGAGATTTCTGCTACAGCTCAAAGCCAGACTACAGTCCTTTGAGAGACACAATGCTGTGAGGTCTGCACTTTCAAGCCTTCTTGCCTGTGCCATTATACTGTACAACACAAATATGATTTTGTGCAGAACATTCCAAATTTGGAAACAGTCATGTTCAATCTGTGGTTAAATTGCTGACTGAAGAACTCCACAAGGGTGGAAGGAAGAGATGAACAAACAGAGGAAAACCAAAATGAATTAAAAAACTGTTGTTCCAATACTGAACACAGGAATCTTCACAAAAGAAGACTGGATAGCCCAAACCTCCATTATTTTAATTTAAAAGTTATATAAATATTTCAAAAATTAAGAGATTGTATTACAGATCTCAGATTAAAAGACAGAAGACTAGTAATAAGTGTCACATTACCCTATAGATTATTGCTTCTATAGATCATTATAAGGTTCCTCTATCAATTTGGATTATTTGGAAAATTCTATTTTTATGGCAGATGCTCTCAGCTTTTGAAGAGAAAGAGTTTCATTTTCCTCCCAGATTTTATTTACTCTTCTCATCAAAAAACTCTTCAAGAGCATCTGAGGCCAGATTGATACCTCCGTTTTTTCCTACAGCTGAATACTGAATCAGTCAAAGCAGGAACCTTATTGCAATTTTCCCTCAAAAGGCTGCCGTGAAGAAGGGAACAGGGGACAGTGATAAGCAATGCAAGAATGCCTATAAATAAAAGCGTGAAACATAAACTACAAAACCAGAGTCAATGAGGGATACTCTACAAGTACATAGCAGCCCTCTCCCTTCTTTGTACACATGGCATGAAATTCACAATAGTGCTAGAGATCAGCAGCAGTCCTTCATGGTGGCTCCTAGTGGGCAGCCGTAGCTCTGTGTGTGCTTCAGCGCAGCCATGAGTGCTCACCACCTGCACTCAACTCCAAGTAGTAGCTGTCTCACAGTCTTCCTCCTTTTGCTAAGTATGGAGCCTTTGAGTGGTGATATTCCTATGTAAGGAAAAAGGACAACACTACACTAAATCTCCTGAACAGGACAACAACAGTCAGGTCCAAAAAAGAAAACCCTCACATAAGAGGTTTCAGAGAGCAAAGCTGCAGAATTATACTTAGTAGACAAAACTGGAAATGATTTCCAAATGGAACTGAAAATAAGCAAATGTTTCTTTGTTAGAAACCTTGGGAACGTTAAGGTAACACAGAAATTCTCTGTTCCAACCCCATGCTATTGTGGAGGGACTCCAACCAAAAACTAAGGCAAGGCAGCAGACGTAAAGCTTTCATCTTACCCTCATCAATCTGTATCGAGTCTATACAGGTTCAGGCACACTCAAATCCCTACCTTAGCATCTTGCAGAAGCGATTCTGACTATTGGAAAGAGAAAACAAAGACAAGCTGTTCCTACACTGATGAGAACATATGAATTAGCAGTTCTCTTCTTTAGGAGTGAGGTGACAAATCTTTACACTGCTTTTTCTCGGAATGCCTGTCTGCGTAATGTGGACAACTGCCCATCTATTCTCATGAACAAACATGGACAAAACAGATTTTATTTCTTTTTTATTAGTTTGAAACATGACACTTCTCTTGATATTGTTAAAGTAACATAAAGCTCAATTTCCAAGTATGCAAAAACATATGACTAGTGGGCTGGAATGCAATGTTTATCAAAGGGGCCTAATAAGGTTTCAGTTTTATTAGACCATTTCCTGTAAGTTGATATATGCCAGTTCTTTCATTAAGACAAGGATATAAAAATTAAAAATGGATTAACCTAATGGGTTCCAAATTACTGTGTTGCTTTCACTTCTTTGTTTGCTTGGTTTTTTTTTAACCTCAGTTCCAATTGGTCCTTCTTCAGTACCTCCTGCTAAAGGCATAAACAATTAGATATCTCATTCACCTGATTCAGTGAGTTCAGCTGAACTCACATTCAAATACAAATCCTGCAAATCTCATTCGACCCTACTATTACAGCATTAAATCTGGCACTAGTGAAGCACCATGTTAAACATGTAAATGCAAAATGAGGGCCACTGGATTAAAAGGGGCTTTAAAGTGCAAAACCCAAGCTCACCTTTCTCAGGAAAGCAAAACAAAACAAACCAGAAACAAAACCAACCAACCCTAGAAACTAAGGATGAAAGTCAGTTACATACACCCAGCCACCCCATGCCTTTCAACAGCCCCAGAACAGAGAGAACCCCAGTGGCTCTCTTGTGGTATTTCTCAGTCCCATTGGGGGCCCTAATCCTGAGGCACATAAAGTGACACCATATACCTATGTCTAGCCAAAATTCAACAGCAAAAGTTTCTCAAGTAAATTTAATGAGCTCTAAAGCACTTTACAAATGGTATTAAGCACACTGCACAACTAAGAGTTCTTTCTTCCATATTCCTCCTCCCTTGGGAAAAAAAGTAATATTCAGTGTTCATTAGTTTTACAAAATTGAGCTCTCAAGATCTGATAGATTTGGTGTCTCCCAAGATCCCTCTTAGGAAGGCTTATATCAATTTAAGAATGATTAATAAATAAATAAATGGCACCAATTTAAGAAAGATTAATAAATAAATAAATGGCACCATAGTGTCTATGTTCATTTACAATAAATAGAGAACTCAAAACCTAGTTATGACATGCTCAGATTCTACACACCAAAAAGTGTCACAGAAAAAAAAAATACCTGGGCACACAGAGCACCCCCTAACTAAAAGTTCCTAACTTCCCACAGATTGTACTGGAGAAACCCTTAAAAGTGAATATAGTTGTGTTAGGTGTGTTTGTGTTTTGTTCGGGTTTTTAAGTTTAAACATACAGACTTGTAAAAAAAATGTCTGTGAATCCTGAAGTACTACATTTGGAAAGCCACCTACTCAGGTGTGCCCTGACAGTTTTGTCACTTCTCTACTTCTAAGGACTACATCTTGTATGGACTATTAAATGCTTGGGTCCTTACACAGATACTCCACAGACAAAATAAACCCACAGAACAAACGACTAAACGTCTTGGTGCAAACTGGGGGAGTAAAATGCCAACAGCATAAGAAACCCCCTCAAATGTCATGTTGAGAAAATCAAGATGCTAAAACCAGGTTTATTTTCCAATACAGTGATGTCACCAACATGATATTTTCATTGTTTGCCAGGTTAACAGAATTTATGGAGGTAATTAATGCAGAACATGTGTGCTAAGCTATCCATTTGAAAAATGGAACTGCCCCTGACTTCATTTGCTGCTTTTGCAACCCAAACCCTGCTAACATCTTTTTTCACTATTTCCATATGTGAGAAATACAAATATTTATTAAAAAGGTAAATGCCTATATGACTGCTCTATTCCCATCTACACAAAAGACACTTTTCCAGTCCCTTCTTGTCTTCTACTTATTCCTCTACTTCCATTACCTTCCCACAAATGGATCTAGTTTCCATTATGTTCCACAAGCTAAAAATGTTCCTCACGCCTCTTCTCCAGAATTGCTTTCTTTAGCATGAACAACTTCTGCTTCAATTCCTTGAACACCGTCTGCCCAGCTTTAATCCAGCTCTCAAGATCAACTCAATCAACTAACTATGGATAAAAGCAAGGCCATTCATTTTTGTTTTGTTTGTTTCCCCATGTGTTTTGGTTTTGTTTGTTTTTTTTTCTGGATTAAAGCATCCCCTTCTGGTAAAAAGGATTTAGTAAGAAAGAGTAGATATGAGGTTTTCCCAAACACTGAGGAAGAAAAGATTATCTTTACCTTCTGCTCTTAATGGCTGAATGTTGATTTATGGGAAGGAAGAGACAGAAGAAAAAGCACAGACATAAAAGACTATGAGACAGTGTGGATGGGCATGCTAGGAACAAGAGACTTACGAGGTTTCCCTAAATTGGGTTCTTTCTAGATGGTTTGGGTCATTGCTGTACAACTTCCATACCTGTTGCCACAGTCTCTGGGAACACTGAACTCTCAGCCATTGCTGAGGCATTTGCTCTCCAAGGTAAATAGTACAAAGAAAAAAGTTTTTGCAGGGTAAGGCCCTTACCATCTGCAAATCCATTTCAATATAAATGCCTTAAGTGGCTGTTCTCCACAGCTGGGCATGAATATTAAGGTTGGACAGTCATCATTTCACCCCCTTTTTTTGGGGGGGGGCGGGGAGGGATGTTTTTCCTGTTGTTTGTTTGGTTTTGTTGGGGGCTTTGTTGTTGGTTTGGTTTGTTTGTTGGGCTGTTTGTGTTGAGGTTTGTTTTTTCTTTCTTAAAATAAAAACACTGTTACAGCAAGATTCCATAGAATGCCAGAAATGCCTCTACCCTGTCTTAACTGCAGCCTTTGCTGAAACTGGTAAATCATAGCCATGGAGCTTACTAATGTAAACAAAGCTTAGACTTCCAGGGAGGCAAGGAATGTCTTAATTTGTGTTCTGCTCCATGTTCAGATCATTCTCAGCACTGAATTCTGGTTTCTTAACACTGACATTAACTGGAGAAATTTGGATTTTGGTATGATTTTTCTAAGAATCGGGTCAAAATTTCATTTCATTTCTGCCTATCCATTCTCTTCCTTTAATCCTTCTCTCTCAAAAGAGATCTATCAAGAAAATCTACTAAAGCAGAAACCCTCTAGCTGTCTTTTAGCCTCTCAACAATTAAATCAAGAACCAATGTCACTCATAGTTATCCGTTACTGCACAAAGTTTGTGGAAAGCCTCCATCAAAACATATTTTTGTGTTTTAATTGTTACTTATTTCAACGGCAACTCATTATTTTAGATTTTCTACAATCGTTTTCTTACCAATTTTAAATGTTTAGATTTTAATTAGTGTCCTCTTTTGGGAGATAGCTATGGTTTAGCAGGTGTTTATAATTATTATTTTAACACAAGCAAACAAACAAGGAAACAAAACAACAAAAAGATGAATGAAATGTAAACTTTTCCATGTAAATATAGATATGAAATTAGTATGAGAAACAATCTCAAAAATCCCCCACCTTATTACCCTAAACTGCCCTAACTGAACCTTAATGTTCATCCTACTGTTCACTTAATTGCTAGCAAGTTTCAACCACTCTTCATTTGGTCTGCTATTCTTTTTCCATCAATATTTTTCCAGCAGGTTAACAGGATTTTCCTCTGCATTTTGCCTGACGCAGGACACAGGACGTCTGCAAGAGTCACTAGTTTCATAAAAACAAAATTTAAAAATTAAAAGGAGCGTGGCACTAACATTTCTGCTTACAGTGTGTCTAGTTTAATAACATCCCTGCAAATTTATGGCAGTACATGCTGGTGTTTCATTCAGGCTACCCATCATTCTCACAGACTGGAACTTTTTCGTCACAGCCCCAAGATTTCTTTGAGACAGGATTATCTTTATTTCTCTATCTTTATTTCTTCCATTCATTCACTAAAGAAATTGAAAAGGAATTTTCAGTCCCAGGGACTGAATTTTAATCTTACATCAGTTTCACACTGCAAGATGAACATTTACACTGCAAAATAAGGACTTGTGCTGGGATTTATCAAACACCTAAAAAAACTAAGCAGCACAGAACTACTGGTGGAGAATACAATCCTAACCCAGTACATTGCTACCACATTATGTTTCTGAAATTAACACCACTCGGAGTTCATATCTAATCTTCTGAATTAAACTATTTTCTTATAAATTTTGGTTCTTTATAGAATATTTTAAATATATATTTAAATATATATTTAAAACTACTGTGATTGATTATGGAAATAAGATGGGGTACATCACTGCAGTGAATTTTAGCAAAATGGATCACTTAACAGTAGTAACAAGAATTTGCAAACAAAAATTATTCCGTTTCACTAAATAAATTCTTATTGCAAGTATTTTCCTACTCATAAAAGTATTTTCAACAATGCTTCAACAAATAAAAACTTTTTTTTTTTTTTAATAAGAAAAGAAAAGTTGAAAAAAATCCCACAGAATTTAACATTGCTACATCACACCCCAGGAAAACTACTTTTTGGATATGGGAATTATCTTTTAGAAAGGGTTAGTGAAAGCCCTCTGCCCCACCTCTGAAATTTTAACTAGCACCCCTGGATAAATCCAGCAAATTTTGTACCTTAGGATATCAAAATTTCTGTCTTTCAATGCCCAATCCACTGAGGAGAGATCTGAAATGTAACAAAAGTATGGACATAACTGTATCTCCAAAATTAATTTTTTTTTTTACAAAAAAAAAAAAACAAAAAACAAAAAACCAAACACAAAACAAACAAACAGCAGCTACAAAGTAGCAATGCCTCCACTAATTACAGGTACCTTATGGAACTAACTCAAGCTCTGTATAACAATCTAAAACAGTACTGTTGTGTTCAGTAACAGCTCTGTAGTGACCCTCACTGGTGATAAAATCCAGAGCTCTGAAAACAAGAAAATTAACAACTGCAACAGTATTTCTAAACTTTCATCAAATGGGGATTACAAGAACAAGAGCCCTTACATACACTCCTAGAGGAAAACTTCCAAGTTCTCAAACAGAATCTGAAGTACACTAATAGCAATTTATAACTGTGGCAAATAATAAAATGAAATTAAATTAAAAAACAAAACAAAACAACGAACCTAACTAATTTGTTTATTTTCACAGGCAGGAATGGAAAACTTAAGTTCAATCAGAATGCACTCCTGATTTGCAAAGATTTCATGTAAACAACTGTCAAACTTTGTGTACCTATTATCTGTTTAATCCTTTCCATTCTGGTGGTGGCTCTGAAGCCTAATTTTCTAAGGCTGAGAGTACAGAAGGGTTCTAACTCATTTCTGTGCCCTGACTGCTTCACTGAATAGCAAATATGTTGTATCCAAATTAACTGCAATAAGAATTAATTGCTGTGTCCAATTCGTACATCTTCAAACATCTGCTTCAGGTTTGCTATAGCCAGTGTAGTGATTTTTAATTTGAATACACCATACTGAAATCAGCGGTAAGTCAAGACGAACTTCAGTAACAAACAGAAAATAAATTATTCCATGTGTTACAGGCTGCTATAAAAAATGTTGTCAGACAATGAGGAATTTACCCAATTTATTTCTGCTGTTGCACAGGGTTTTAAAAACATAATGGTGGGAGTTTTAAAGCCCATTTATAATTCGTCTAATCATACAGCTTTGGATTAAACACAGAAGCTTTGAATAAGATACAGCTGCATGAAAAGCAGCCCTCTAGACCCCCAGGATTTTAAGCTTTCTGAAATTAAATTTTAAAAGTTATCCCATTAAGATTTCTAAACTGACTTCTAAATATTTTGCAGATAAACACTTAAGAGCGAGCTAGAGGCACCAGCAGGATTTGTGTCATGACAAATGAAGATTTATACTGACCTAATGATACCTGACACACAGCAAGGCGAGATTTGTAAAAAAGCATTTCCCCACGCAATCCCTTTTGATTGTGCTGAAGAAAAGCCGCAGTCCTGCCAGCTTTTCTCAAAATTACATGCCAAAATTGGGCAGGTATTTTGCCCCCCAGGCAAATGCCGCATTTTTCAAACCCATGCCAAGAGCTGTCATGACTACAAAGGCACAGTAAGTTGTCTTTAGCAACTTGAAGTGTAGAGACCAGCCCAGATAAAATGGTGCGTTTAATTGCGCAGTTACACAAAGTTCTGAGATGGTAATCAATGAATAAAAGATGAAACTGCATCTCTAAATCCCATACAGACTGAAAAGAGTGGCTGATTGGAACCTTCTTGCTATAAACCAAAACAGACACTATTTGAAACCGAGTAATCTAAACAGATTTAATGTATTGATCTTTTGGTAGCTGTGTTTGCAAGAAATTAATTTTATGCTAGATTGAGAGGTTACAAGAAGTTTCCTGTCTGCACAGTCAAAATATTATTGAAGCAATTCAGGTTGTCAGTAAAAGCTTAAACAAATTTGCTGATAATCCTGTTAATGACCTAGGTCAAGTGTTAACTGTTGTGGGTTATAAAACAGTGAAATTAAGGTTGCTGGTACCCTCAGGCAGGCAATATAGTTACAGGAAAGACAAAGGAAAAAATATTAAATTACAGAATAATATAGCTCATCCAATTTCTTGGATTATTCATAGGAATTATTCAGAAAAAAAAAATGCATCCTTCTAAAACAAAACAAAACAATACAATTCTCCCTAAGCAGAAAATATCCAACGGAATGGAAGAGTAGAATATGTGGTTTCTATGTACCTACAAGGTTTGGTCTGTGACTTCAAACTGGAAGAAGTTAGACGTTAAATCTTCCTGACATTTTCCTGACTTAGAGAAAATGGCACATGTCTTACCACTGCACAGAGACAAATGTGAACTTTAGAGAACCTTCCTGAGATCCTGTGATTACGTAGGTAAAATGCATGCAGCTTGCGATGAGTATGGCAGAGAGTTCAAAAATAAGCTCAGTGGAAAAATTCATGTTTTATCAAGAAAAACACTAAACAAAACTTCTCTGAGACAAAGCAAATTAATGAGAATTGAAGCACTGAAAGAAAAATAATGAAAAGGACTGCATTTAACACCACAAAGTGATGTCAGCCAACAACTTGCCTTCATTCAGCCCCTCTTCCATCCTTTCCTCCCTTCATCCTACCCAATCCTTTGCAGTATTGCTACTCATACAGTCATAGTTATTAATATTAACTGCAAATGTTAACTGAAGTTGTATTAAAACAAAAAACAGAAATCATTCTTCCAAGTAAAATAGTTTTAGGATATATTACTGGTAGCTCTGAACATATTCTTGCAACATGCCTGCTACAACATCCATGTCCGCCAGAAGTTAGTCAAAGACATATAAACATCAAAAATTAATTCCTTTATTAAAATAATCTATGAGGAGAATTTCAATATTAGCTTTAATATAAAGTGTAGGGAGGAAAAAAATGTATACAGTTTTATCCATATGCCCATATTAACAATCTATATCCAAAGTATAACTTTCATTCTCAGTAGTGGAAAAAGAAAACTTTTCTAAATACCACAGAGAAAAGCAGAAATATTATCTGTAGTTCTGGAAGGAAATTTATGGTAACAACAGTAGGGAGATGAAGTGGTGAGAGAAAGATTATTGAAAAAAGGATCATATTTTTATGATCTTCTGACACAATTTAAAGCTGCATGCTAATCACTGTTCATCAAACAAATTAATGTAACAGCAAAACATAATTTAGATTTCTAAATTAATATGATCAGCATATATATGGTATAAATAAACAAAAGAATACTGAGCTTTCCTATGTCTGTGTGTGTGGGAATCCTTTAAAGCTTCTCTCATTTTTAAAAGAAACTATTGAGGGGTTTTTTTTAATGGAATAGCAAAATACATACTTCAAAAAAAAAGTAAGTATGCAAAAGCAGGTTCAGTAACTGTACTTACACTGTTGTTTTGATATTATTGCCCATATCATACAAGATCATACAAGAGAGAATGGAAGCAGTATCTACTGAAAGCTGACTCGGGCAAGTATGCCTAACATGCATTCTGGAAGACACCAATTTTGGGGGTCTTTTCTCCTCCTCTCTCAATTCTCAGTGCCAGCAATTTTAAACAAAGAAACAAAAAGTGGATTTTGTTGTTGTTGTTGTTTTCAAATTAGAATACTCCTTTTTTTGCCTAATTAGTTTCAGTTTACAGACAGTATCTTGCTACCACTGCCATGGAGGCAGAGCTGCTCCACTGACTGTATGACAGTACATACATTCCTAAAAAGCTTTTAATAATAAGACAACAGCAACTCCTACTAATGCTCTTGTTTTCTTTTCTGAAAACCATTTCTGAAAGATGACAATACTGACAAAAAGGCATGTATCTGGAGGCTTAAATGTGACCCACTACTAAAAGCAGTCTTTTAAATAAGCTATAAAGCACTGTATATATTTTATGTAAATTTGTTTTGCACGTAAACAGACGACAAATTGCTCTCTTGTATGATGGTACAATAACTTCCTTCCCAGAAATAAAACCAACTGATTTAAGATTATCCAGGATTTCCAAAGTTTTAATCTTTCCATATTTGTTATATATTATACTTATCTTTTCCTTTCAGAAATCATTTAAAATCATTATCTCACTGCCTTATCCCAAAAGCACCCAGAATATCAATTAGTACATCAGCATTATTCGCATAGGAGAAATGATTGATCTAACAGCTTTGAAATCTGCTTCTCCACAGAAACACTCTAACTCAAGCAGGTGCAAGTTTTACAGGGTTGTTCAATGTTAGAAGTTCTTAATAACCTTTGGCCTCTAGGTTTTGCCCCAGTGACGATTAACCTGGACATCCTGGGCACGCCGACTGCCTCGATGTACAAGCAAAAACTGGAGGGTCTATTTTTTAT